>JASSUY010010824.1:0-27454 GCA_032466535.1 Forpus xanthops
CTATAGGGATGCTGGGGAGGGACTCTTCATGGGGGACTGTAGTGAGAGGACAAGGGGTAATGGGTTCAAACTTAAACAGGGGAAGTTTTGATTGGATCTGAGAAAGAAATTCTTTCCTGTAAGGGTGGTGAGGCACTGGAATGAGATGTCCAGTGAAGCTGTGAATGCTCCACCACTGGTGGTGCTCATGGCCAGGTTGGACATAGCCTTGGGTGACATGGTTTACTGGGAGGTATCCTTGCCCGTGGCAGGGGGGTTGGAACTAGATGATCTTAATGTCCTTTCCAATCCTAACTATTCTATGATTCTATGATTTGACTATATGTTTCTGTAAAACAGTGACCTTTAAGAACAAGAATGCCAGTTGTGTCATAACAGGTTGTTTCTTCTATTTCTCACTGTATTTCAACAAGGACTTGTAATATTTGGTGCAATCAGAAGGTGGGGGTTTTGTGTCAGACAAGTTCCTGCTAAAATAAATAGCCAGTCTTACACATGATGCTTTTTATTCACATTTCCAATATGTGCTCACAGGAAAACTGTTACAGGAATGCAAACTTAGTTATTGAGGATATACCTCCTTCTGGAGAGCTGTGCTTATTCTGCATTACCTGCCCTTTCTCTAGCAGAGGAGTTTTTCACAAACGCAAAAGCACACACAGCACATGCTGACTCATGGCAACCGCAGCTCATTGCTGTATAAACAGGAAAGAGGTTAGGAGTTTCAAGCAAATCTTCACTTGCTTGAACCAAGCTGGTAACTGAGAGAGAGAAGCAGTCTCAGCAGATTGCTTCAGCCATTTAGATCACACGTAGAAGTAGCAGTACTTCTCATAGGAACTTTGGAGGGAGCAAAGATGAGCCAGGCTGCTTTGACAGGACTATGAGTTTCCAATTCCAGCTTCTCTGGTTTGGGTCTATCAGCATAATTGCTGCTGGCCAGGAGTGCGGTCACATGCAGGCATCAGGTTATTTTGAGTGGGTTTTAGTCTGATCCACCTACCACAATCTCACCAGTGCCTGAGGACATGAAGCGTACTCGTGAAGAGCATACTCTAGTCTGTTTAGCCCTTAAATAAAGGCAGATTGTGTGCTCCCAGACTACACCACAAAACAAACCAATGCATGGGAAGTAGAGACAACTTAAGGAATTTCCTGCCAAAAATGCAGTAACTCTTTTAACTAACTATCTCCCTGCATCCCACTGTCTGTAACAGAGATTCTCCTCTAATGTTGAACTTGTCCGATACACTGCTGCAGCTTCAGCATACACTGTCATTTAAATTAGAATTGAAAGTCTCTTCATGCACAAGTGAAATGGGAATACAAATTTAGGCTGTCCAAAATAATTGCTCTGTGGTCCCAGTTTAAGCATGCAAAGGAATATACATAACACTGCTGCTCTCATTGCCAGAATGGCTCAGAAATTTTCCAAAGTAGACAAACACATGCACAGTATTTTTGAAATTAAAAAAAGCAAGTCTTTAATGTAAAATCTTGTTATAAATTGTTCAGTAGAATAGATAAAAAAATATATTTCATATAGGTGTCTCCCTTTCTGCTCAATGGCTTAGATTCCAATGTATACTCCTCCATAACACATTAGGTCTCAGTTCCAAACTAAATTTAGTAACAAAATGAGAGGAAAAAAGGAGATAAAGCAACAGAAATCACTATAAGAGGACACAAAATATTTCATTTACCTGAGTCAACTGAACACGGAACTGACCAAAGAAAATCTGATTATTTTGGTAGTTGTTTCTTCTTAAGGTCACATTGAGTATCTGAGTAACTGGCACGGATTTGTATGCTGAACTATGTAGTGTGCAAGTGTTATTCAAAGGCTAATTAGCTCTTTCTATTAAGAATTTATGAAAAGGTGCCTTAATTCATTTGTGAATGGCAGATTACCATTCTGTTGCTATGGCAATACCAGCAGCAAAAAGGAAGTAGAAAACCAGGATTTTTCATGTTATGGTCTATGCAATAAGGACATAATTGAGAGCAGTGGTCATTCCCTAGCTCGGAACACATCTGCTTTACATTATGTGTCTGTATACTCCCTAATGCAGGGTCAGTGAAGGTTTGAGGATCCCAGTTAATTACAGTATACTTCAGTTAGCACGCTGTATTTGACAGCATGACCATAATCAATTATTCGGGCAGAGTAATAAATAGCTAAATCTGCCAGAAACTTTTAGATACAGTTTTTTCCTTTATACGTGTTCAAGAAAAACAATAGAGAAAGGAGTGTTTAACACTTCTCATTTTACCCTTAAACCAACTCACACCTTTCAGGCAGTTGACAACGTTAATAAGTAGAAATTACATTTTGTTCTCAGTAAATTAGAAATTGTGAGTTTAGGTGTCTTTTTTTTTTTCAAGATTAGCCAGTAACGTAAGATCTTTACTAATACGAAACAGATAATTTTAAGTGGTTGCATTGTGTGATGGACAAACAAGTGTGGCTTACAAGATTTAGCTTAATTTTTGTCAAAAAAACATAGCACTTTCCTTGCAAAGTACTTGAAGATGTCCAGCAGCACCTGGAATTAAAGTAATCAATGGTTTTTGGATAATGTGGGCAAGAAAGGCAGAAAAAAAACATAAAAAATCATAATCTCTCATTTTAGCCATTTCCTTCTGAACATCAATTTTACATGAATAGGAAGCAGCTGATGTATACTGTAGTACTGGGGGTAAAATGAATTCAGTTAACACTCGAGGTGTGGGAAAGGATCCTATAAGAGCCACAGCTGCTGAACACTCTTGCAACCTGGAAATGCTGTGAGAAAGTGGAAAAGGGCTTTGGCTGGACCTGCTGGAAACTAGCCTTGGCAGAAGAGGCAGACTGCAGTTGTCCTTTGTGCCAGTAGCTGGTGACAGGCACTGGATGCATCTCTGAACAGTCACTCAACCCAATGAAACTAATTACCTCATTTTTCGTATGTAGCTTACACTTGAAATACTCTGCTTACTTTTAAATATATCCTGGTCTATAGATTTAGTTATCAGCCTCGTCATCAGATGGGGTTTTCAGACAGCCCTCACTGAATAGGGAATGAGGAACAGAACAAAGGCAAAAGAACATCAGCAGTGAAGGAAACATGCTCAGCATGCTCACAGTTAAGCTTCTTCCTTAATTCTCTCTCCCTGCACATTAGCTACCTCATTGTGCCATTGGAAGATATTTTCCAGATAACCTATAGATTATATTCATGAGAATGCCCATCTTTCCTCAGAAATGGAGGTAAATATTTATGAAATGGAAATCATGTCAAAGTCCAGCTTTTTTTTGCTGCTATCTTAATACCGTAGGAAAAATATAAGTGGATTCAGAAGCTATGAGGGATATTTATCTATTTATTAATTGAATCAGGGAACAATCTTGCTTATGTTCCAGAAACAGGAAACAAAAAATCCTGTATGTTACTGTAACTATTTTTTTCCATCTGTTTACTCCTCTAATGCTGTTTGATACCTTAGTAATGAACCAATATCAGATTAACAGATAACCTTCAAAAAGAACCAGGCAGGTAGGATACGTATTTAAATACACACAGTATATAATGAACAGGCAGGTAAACCTATCCCATGTAACAGCAACTCAACATAATCCAAAAGGATTATTTCTCACTCCACAGCTATCAAACTGTAATTGCAGTTCCCTTCATTTCTCTCCCGTTTTTAGCTTGTGCTACATACTAACAGATACAAGTTTGCCCAAGGACAACAGCTTTCCAGCTGTCTTTAGGAAAAACGAGCTTTGAATAATTGCGTGGTCCTTTTCTGTTCCAAAATGTATTCTTCCCTCCCTTGTGTTGCAGGAGCATGGCATACCAACTGGCATGGGATATGCGGTGGCTCCGCATCACTCTGGGGTTTACCCAGTTCACATCCAGCTGTACGAGGCCTGGAAGAAGGTCTGGCACATCCGAGTGACCAGCACAGAAGAATACCCACACCTGAAACCTGCACGGTACAGACGGGGCTTCATCCACAATGGCATCATGGTACACTGCATTTCCATGCTTCATAGCAATAGCACTTTAAGTGACTCAAAAGTATGCTATTTTTTACCAAATGCTTCAAGTTTTACAGCAATCATTAAAATTCTCTGTGACCAAGGATTTGTAAGGATGCAAAATAGTGTATTTATTATGCATCCACTTAAAAAAAAAATAAATCACATAACTCAGGCAACTGCAAATATAAACCCCAGAAACTGAATGTACTTGTAGTTCCATCAACTACCAACCAAGTTATAAATGCATATTTTGAAATTCATTAAACTGCCTAAGATCTATGTTTCAAGCTCTGGTTCATCTTTATACATGAAAAGCTTAGGAACCCACCAACTGAAAAAGAAGGTGAGCAGTTTTGAGTAATGTCCTCCAGTGGCTGCAACACTTCTCCAAGGCTGAGATTTCCTTCTGAGCTTTGCCTCGGAAGCTCCCAGAGCCAGAGGCCAGAGATGTGATCAACTCCTCCAGACCATCCGTTTGTGTGAGAAGAGAGAAGGCTCCTCACATACATGCTTCACTCACATGAAAGGCAGGAAAATGTGCAAAATTATTTGGCCTGACTTACCAGCCAACTGCAGTCCTATAGCTGGTAAAACACAAGAACTGTATATGCATAACTGCAGTCCCAGGACGCTAAGAGTCCTAGCTAACTTGAATATTGCCTATGCATCCAAAGTAAAAATTGTGATTCCCTGAACAAGACAAAAGGAATGTCTTAAAACCAAGAAGTTACTGCACAGAGCCCCATTTCTGTTGGAATGTACTCAAATTCAAGCTGTGCATTTACACATGTATGAAAATGCTCTGCTCTGAGTAGGGGTTTTTGTCCTTTTAACTGAGTAGAAAAATGAAAACACTGACAGGAGGGAAACCAAAGGCCTTCCCCAGGTGAATTATGTCTCTGTAGGGATTAGGCAATATCTGTAAGCCCTGACAGTTGTTGTCTTTACTTCACCACAACCCTTCGATAGTACCTGGGTACTAATGTAACCAACCCATCTAGCTTTCCAAGACAAATTTGTTTTTAGAGTCATGCAACCTCTCAGTTCCTGAGGACATGGAGAGCTGGCCTGGAGCTGCTTTCACATGAGCATCCCACCAGTCCTGTACACATTTCACAAACAGGAATGAGGACTCAGTGTGATTTCCAGGACTGAGGAAAGTATGAAGCAACAGGCCATTTGTGGTCTGCAGCCCTGAATACAAATTCAGTTCATTGTCTCAAGAACAGTAAGATGAATGGCCTGAGGTAGCAAAGATGACCAGGAAGCACTGTTTATCTGCAAATAAACTAACCTTGCTGAGAGAGAGATTTGGCTTTTTGTTTTCTTCCTCTTGCACAAGCCAGGAAAAAACCACGATGAGCGCATGAGCTCTATAAGAGTCTGCATGAAAGCTCAATACTTGAGTCACAGCTTTTCAGACCTGGCATCTGGAAATCTCCACATCTGCAGGGCCATGCTTGTTTATCACAACGTTTGGTTACCACAGAAGGCCCAGAGGAGACCACAAATAGCCATGTCAGAGTACAGAGGCAGAAAGAATTGCAGCTATGTTTCCTTGAGTTGATGGAGGGATTCAGGTGGCTGTGCCAGGGTGTTTGCAAAAGAAGTTAATGTCACAATGGCGCTGTTATTTTGTTCTCAGGTGCTCCCTCGACAGACTTGTGGCCTTTTCACTCATACCATTTTTTACAAGGAATATCCTGGGGGTCCTCAGGAACTGGACAAAAGTATCCGAGGAGGTGAACTCTTTCTCACCATTCTCCTGAATCCTGTAGGTACCTTCTTTTGCTATTTCTTGGACAAGGTTACAAATGGGGAGGAGGGAGAGAAAGAGGAAGGATGGGAAGGAGATCAGTCTTCTTTGATCTTGTTTGGGAAACAAAAACTGAGACCACTTGCTCAGAGGTAACAAAAAATTTATGAGGAAAGGAGTGAAATGTGTTCTGCTAATTTCTAGCTACACTTGTATGCAATAAGTTGCTGGAAAATGCATTAATTTCAGCTTCATCCTGTTTCCCAACCTGAAATCAGGTCCCTAGGGGAGAAGAGTGCACTGACTTGTCCAAGGCTGAAAAATAGCAGTGAGGGTAGAAAAAAACTCAGTTGATTTTATTCTGATTTCCTTTTTTTCCATAAGCTTGGGTCTTCAGGCACTCCTGATAGAACTCCATAGAAACCCCTGGCCTCAGGACTGATACCATTTCCCTACCACTGGCTCTTCAAAATAGGTTTTGTGAAGCTAAAAAACACCCCAACAATATACAACCTTCTAAGGAACTTTTTTTCTTTTTTGCTTTGCTCAGTGCAGCATTTCTTTTGCTCTATCAATGTTACATGATCCTCAAACTATATATATGTATGTATGTATGCACATGTTAAAAAAATCTCTGTATGTACAAGCACTCACGTGTGTGTGTGTGTGCATATATATATATATATAAGGTTTCGTGAAAAGTGCCACAGGCTTTATGGATGATTTTCAGAACTATCACTCGTTTTAGTCTCAGCTAATAAAGCGATCTGAACTGTGCTACGTTAATATAAACATGCACACACATATGACAACATGATGTAGTTTGGCTTACTGAGGATCAAGGAGGAAAGCTACTGCTATATTTTGATATATAAATGCTATACTTTGAAGTCACGGTTCTCTTGATGTGAACAACAGTCTGGTGCCATTTAAAATAGCAGCCTAGAGGTGGAAGGACAAAGGATGAGAACTAAAAAATTATACATCAGGTTTTCTTTCATTGTCCTGCCTTCATCCTGTCCCACCCCAACAAGCTGTACCACTCACAAAACACCCTGCGTCTTGCTAGGTGGCCTGATTTTCAGTGGTTTTAAATTGCTCTACTCATGGACTTCTCTGCGAAGTTAAAGAAACATTTGTTGGAGCCAACTCTCAAATCCAGGTCACTTTTATTTAGAGATCTAAATATAGATTTTGGTATTATATAATTAAATGCTTATAGGTGAACTTTGGCTGGGGAACCAAGTTGGTTTCTGAGTCAGAGATTCAGTGAGCTTTAAGAAATGGGACATTTCAATTAGGAATTTTTCTGTACCATACACATGACACCTAATTTGAGAATAAAACCTATCTCTGTTCTTTGCCCTGCCTTTCCAAGACCTGCAGTCCTCTCTGGCTGTTTTTTTTTCCCATAGATTTCTTAAGTGTAAATTAAATGTAACTTGGCTCATCTCTGTCCTGGGATGCTGCTGGAATTTATTCTTTCCTTCATCACATTATCATTATCTTTGATCCATAGCTGTGTACCTTTCACTTATCTGAATTTTTCCTCAGGCTTAGGCAGAGCAACAGTCTGTAGCAGAGTATGTTCTTACTCCACAAGAGATACTTCGAGTAGCCACAATTCCTCAATCAATCACCATGTCTAAGCCTGTAAGCATGCTCAGCCCACCTTGACTTGTTTCCCTCCAGCTCACCTTTTCTCTCATGTCAGATTTTAATTCCTGATAGGAAGAAGCTCACAATTGCTTGTTAGAAATCTCAGCTTTTTAAGCTTTAAACCAATTTTGTCCAAACTTTCTTACCAAAACCAGGCTGAGGCTATGGAAAAGGGTAAATCTTCAATTAGTCTAAAATTTAAAGGCTATTACTGAACTCTGAAAAAAATCAGCTAGCCTATGCCACCATTTATTACACTTCCCACAATCCATTAGCCTGGACACGCCAGGCATCTCCCCAGCAGGACCAAGATCAGATGTGGTGGAGGACCTTCCTTCTGGGAGCTCTAACAGACCCAGCCCCTTGTGCTGGCCCCACAGGAGGTTTCCTTCAGGCAGACCCAATTGCTTCCCCCAGAAAAGAGCCAAATCTCTCCCTAGGCAGGTCTTGCAGAGCAGGTGGGTGCTCTTGTTGTCCTGCTGAGCATGGCACAAAGAATGCTTGAGTTCTACCATCTGCATTTTAGGTTTCAGAAGTGATGCAGCAGAAACAGGACCTTTCCTAGGAAGGCAATACATAACAGCCAGCAATGTATGCCAGATTTAATCATGCATCTGTGAAGCTCATGACAGAGTTATCTTCCAAAGAAAAAGGGGGGGGGGGGGGGAGAGGGAACATGAGGAGAAAGATGGAAGATTTTCTTTCCTTTTCTTCAGTACATTAAGTCATTGCTTTGACCAAGCTAAGTTCCAATAACTTGAAAGTACAATATATATCATTGGATGATACTTGAATATCTTTTCTACACTGTTAATGTTTGATTCCTCCCTCCAACTTTTATGATTTTTTACCTTTACCTCATCAAACCTGATATTTTACTGAGCTAAGAGATGCAAGTGAAATACTGACACATACTTCCCTAACTCAGAGTTAAGCACAAATCTGTTCTAACATAAGTGCTTATTCAAACAGGAAGAAACAATTTAATCCTGTGTGAGCTGAAGTAAGAAATACCACAAAATCCCACCATCATTCAAGTCAGGTTGGCACACTGTCCTATGAAATATGCACTGACTGACATCAGTAAAAGCAAAATCTAGCCTTATCTCAGATGGAAACTGGTGTGAGTAGGAAACAAAACCATCTCCATTCAGACACCCTTTTTCTTTTGTTAAATACCAAGTTTGGAGAGCATGCAATGAACAAATGGGAAGACTTCTATTCAGTGTAAGAAAAAGTGGAGTGTTTTGGTGGTTAATTTGAAGACGCTTACAAATCAATATCTAAAATCTATGGTATCTTCTGAAACAGATCTAGTGCCGACTCCATTGGCCAATCATAAATTCAATTAAATAAAACAGCATGTTTCGAATGCCACGTGGTCTCCCATTTGGGAGTAGTACATACTGCAACAGCAACAAGAAACTTCCCATCTTATAACCCTAGAAGCTTTTCAGTCATTAATAAGCTTCTGTAGTATTCGGATATCAACCTGCGCAGTTCCGCAGATTACCATGAGCAGTTCAACATAAACCAGCATGTGCTCTCCAAATGGATTATGGAAAAGAACAACCACATGGAACAAAAAGGCTTTTTCAAAACCGTAATTTAAAATGTTGCTGTTGAGTCCCACTCAATGAGATGCCTAATGTAGTCCATGGATAGAAACCATATCCGTAAAATAAAATCTTAACCAGAATGTGCCATACCCCCACCATAAAGGCTGCATTATACACTGTTGCAGTTATCCTACTTCATGTTTTGCAAGACAGGGATTGCCTGTACCATTGATATTTGCATTATTAACATTGTTGAAAAATGGTTTTCATTTGCTCTTTAAAAACACGGACCAGTGTCCTGGTGTGGAGGGGATTTGCAGAAACAGCTTCTATCAATTCTACTGCCACATAGTTGCACCAGCTCTCCTGCTCACTGGCCCTGGTGTCAAGCGGGTAGGTGCACTTTCCACCAGCATCAGTGCGAGTTCTGTGCAAACAAGCTGGGGCAAGGGGACCCCCTCCACACACCCACAGAGCTGCCAGGCTACCACAACAGCTGAAGTGACATACAAATTAGGTGTGTTATTACCATAAAAGATCATATTCCAGAGTCCAAGATTGTGTTAGATACCAACTTATGCAGCTCATTACCTACCCTGTAGTGTGCAATGCTGTTCACTATCCTGCCTGGTTTGAAAAGCGCAGGCGCAACAACAAAAATACCAACCAAACAAAAGGAATATCTGGTTTCACAGAACATTTTTTACAACTATACGTAGAGGCTTTTCCCATAAAAATGAGCTAACTCATAAATAATCGCTAATACACTTTGTAAACCAGAAATAAAGTAAGCTGCGCAGTTCAAAGGCATTTTCCCAAAGCAGCTAAAGTAAGGGCTGGTCTCCCACACATTGCACAGCTGCCTCTTCATTCCTGGCTTCTCTTTTGTACTCAGCTCCAAATCAAAACCCTGGACCTAGATTTTGAGAGTGGTTTACTTTAGGGTCTGCTCCCAAAAACCAGTCTGGACAAGGGTGCTCTGGCTTTGAGTATCTGCGTATCTCCAACACCATTTGCAGCAAACTATCAGGTCTAATGTTTTCCCACTCTTTCAATCTATGTCCTTGAGTGTGCAACACGTTGTTATTAGTGGCATGCATAAAAACATCCCTCAAAAGCAACAAGATAGCTCTCTCACTATTTCAGACACTTAAAAGCAGACATACAAAATAATTGTTATATTCTTGAGCCATAAGTCCAGAAACACCATGTGGTTGAAGCAATGTAGGCACGAGCTTACTCCACGAATGGGTGAAGAGGAGTAGCACACTCCACATTTCATATCCCCACCTACACACAAAGTATCATTGCTGCGAGGCATCTCCTACTGCCACATGCAGGTGACCAAAGCTGTTGGAGCACTAAAACCAAAAGTCTTCTCTCATTTTCAGTTTGCCTCACTGAAAAGACATTTACATGAATCTGTTGCTTATTAAGAAGCAAACTAACAGGACTAGCTAAAAAAAAGTGCAAAGAAGTGCCATATTTACTCTCCGCTAAATAGAGCGGAGAGAACACACACACACTTCTACACAGTCCTGTCCACTGTTTCAAATTTTAAAAATAATCACGGTGACGATTAAAATCAGCACACCATCACCATTTGCTGTGGATTCCAGCTCTTCAATTTTCGAAAAGGAAGCTGAAGGTCAGCTATCTGGTCTTCTAGCTTAAGATGTCAGGGACAAAGAAACAGAAACCTGAAAGACTGTGAATGAGTGGTGACACAAGATGATGAACAAACTTAAGCAGAAAGAGCAAAAAATGAACCAAACCAACAACAAACAGCTCTCCCCCAAAATAAAACAAACAAACAAAAACAAAAAAAAACAAACCCCCACCACCAAAAAGCCCCTCAAAACCCCAACAACTAAAGTACAACAGAACCAAAGACAACACAAACTAGACCTTGCAGGAAGACTAGAGCCAGCTTTTCAGCCCTACAACTCCCAGCCTAAGGAGTTCTCTGCATTGGCATCAATACATTTAATAGGTCAATCACATTCAACTGAACCATCCCTCAGCAGGATTAAAAAAACAAGTAATACATTATGGTTCATTTCATCACATGAAGGAAAGACTTGCCTGAGTGATGCAGCTGAGGTTTTCCAGGCACAAAGCAGGGACTTGATTTGTAGTCATGTTTATAACAGAATTTGAGCAGCAAAGATGGGTTGTAAATGGCAGCACAGAGAAGTTTATGTTTCCTTAGGCTGTTATGACATCAATTGATAGTCTTTTATCCCATCCCCCCAAACAAGCACAAATAGGAGCACAACTTAAATTATCAAGTTTTGATTAGCCTTTTTTTCAACTAGCTTGATTAGTGGAGCACATTTCAAGAATAATTAAATGTGGGGAAAGAAATTTGCTAAATAGGAATAATGTTTCAGATAAGAACAATTTATTCACTACTAATGTAGGGTCAGACTGTAACTCTTAACAATAATGGCAAGCAGCAGTAGCATGGATATTGCGGTACATCAACTGCACAATTGCAACATTATTTCTTCCGTGAGCATGCATATTCGATGTACTTCATATGTGGGAAGTTCACAAAGTGGCTTCAGCAGGGAGCATGTGCGAGATAATGAAGATTTTGCATCAGGTAAGGAACCTGTAACTAAATCTGCTAGCTTTTCTGGACTATAAATCATGTCACCAATGAAAGCTACTGGCAAATTCTCTTTTTCCCCCCCCTTGCAAGGAGTTTCTCATTTGTGCAAGCAGGTTTACACAAACCCTACCCATTACTCAGGCTTGAGTTAGCAATTTCAGCAACCGTATTACAAATAAATATCAAGCTCATATACCAAAAATGTCTGCACTTTCATGAAGCAATACCACATAGATGGTTATATTAGGAAATCTCAAGTGACATTGCATTAGGATAAAGAGTTTCCAGAAGGATTTTCAAGGGGATCTTCCAATGCTTTTTTGGTTTTAAATGGCTTCTACTGAATCCCCTGTGGCTGAGCA
This sequence comes from Forpus xanthops, assembly GCA_032466535.1. Classification (NCBI taxonomy): domain Eukaryota; kingdom Metazoa; phylum Chordata; class Aves; order Psittaciformes; family Psittacidae; genus Forpus; species Forpus xanthops. The sequence goes on from JASSUY010010824.1 coordinate 11,981, forward strand.
AGATAGTTTCACTTTCTTATTTATGAATCCTAAAGATGAGTCATATCTGGCAGAGATGATTTAGTAGTATGCATAGGAGGGATAAATTCCACCAAGACAGACAGAAAACAGACCATCTGTCCTTTGAGTTTTAATGAGGGTTAGAGGAATCCCAGCCAGCCCTCTCCAGGACCCAGCTAATGCAGAAAGCTGTTCAAGTCTAGCATTTGGGGCTTATTCTTTGAATAAACCCTTCAAAGCAAAACTCAATAAAGTTAGTGGAAAAAGTCTCAACAGGGTGGGTTTGACATAAACCTAAATAGTGCAACTCCTTGAAAAGGTATCAATCTAGCTCTCCCTGAAGGGTTATGTTCATTTGGAGGCTTAGAACAGTAACAGGGATCTACAGATGTACTTAAGCAATACATATACAGTTTGGGGCAGAAAATGAGGCATAACTGTACTCTAGGAGTTTTCATGTACTATTTTTTACATAAGAAAAACAATGGAATGTTCAACTTAAGTACTTTTTCTCCTTGCCCAACAAAAGCCAGATGTTCAATCAGTGCTTTGTTATTATATATTTTTATATATCATAGACTTTATTTACTTTGTATTTTGACAAACAACATCACTAAATCCTAATTAGGACAGAATTCCTAAAGGTCATAGCATTAGAGCTGCCCTGTCAGTGGCAAAAATAAAGCAGAAAAATTATCACCTTCAGTAGAGACAAGCAAGGGAAGAGAAGAAAAAAGATAAAGATCTCAAACTTCAATCAATCATAAATGTAAAAACCTGCTTTGTGCCTAATCTAATTCAGATACTAAAATAAAGCTTTTTGCAAGACTGTTACTCCTGTGCTGCGCCAGCATGTATGTCTGCATGAATTGTAGCTGGATCTTAAAATCAGACACTACACTACTACTTAAAGAAGTACGTTACTCAAGACATATCTTCAAAACCAGCAATTTAATACCAAAGCGCATCATACAGGAAGAATACCATGTCCTCAGTCTGAAGGTGATACTTCCCAGCTACAGAAATGCGAGCAAAAATGCCGTCTCTGACCAGCATTTAGCAACCCAATCCCTTGTGAAAAAAAATATTCAGGTTTTCTAAAGTTGTGCAGCATTCCGTTGCTTCCACAGAAAAAACAGAGCCAGCTTAAGACTTGCAAAATTTACTTCCTTTCTAAGCTGTTTTGAACTGCATTATTTCTTTCTCTCTCTCCCTGAAGCTTGCCAATTCTTTACAAGTTTTTTGCAGTGCTCTGAGCTGCTTCCAAAGATATTTTTTTTAATGTTTACTTCCTTGGATTATTCAGATCTAAAAAATAGTATAGCACCTCAAGGACTTTAACATGTCAGTCATTTTCAGCACTTTTAAAATTCCATTTCTCATTACTTTCTTAACTTAGTTGTCCTTTAGAATAGGGCTGTGCAACATTCCTTTTCTTTGCCCCTTACCAGGAGCAAGCAGGGAGCAAGAGGTGAAGCAAGCAAAAGGGATGAACAAGGCAAACTCTTTCCTTTTATTCAAAATGAACTACATGAAAATTTATAATTAAGGAAAACCAAAATGTTCAGAACATGCAGCTCCCAAACTGAAATGCGTTTATTAGAAAAATCAGATTTCTTATATGAAAAGTTAGGAAAGTCCATTGGATTTTAAATTTAAGGAGGATTTTCCACATCCAAATGTCGAGCTCAAAACTAAGTGGGTTCAGTCCAGGTTCTCTGACTGTTGCCCTTCACTCAGTCTCCTGAGAAATGCTCTGATATATTTAAAGCGTGCTCTTACAAATTGTTTCATATATCACATCCTCAGCATCCCCAAGGTCTTCCAGTATCTCTTTTCTACTTCATCTGCTTTACTCCTCTGCTTCACAGATGACAAAGAACAGCCATAAAGGTTTAGTAACAAAGATAAGCTATTAAATACAGCCCTAAATATTATTGCCCCTACAAACAAGAGTGAGTCATTTCTCCTAAAAAAAAAAAAAAAACCAAAAAAAACAAAAACAAACCAAAACAAAAGAAAACTCTTTAAGCCAGACAGTTTTTTTAAGCCAGCAACTGACAATACAAAAGGAACGTCAATCAAACACAAATACAAATATAAGTGCTTCAGGCTTTAGAAGAGCCAGCAAGATCCACTTGCTCAGTTGAACAGTAGGCAATTGGATGTACTCACCAGCCTGATGTGTGTTCTTCTCATTCTCTCTTCACCTGGAAAACCTGAAGGGTAACCCTTACTCCTGCCATCCCTTTTGTGCAGCACCCCTCCTATTTTCTGCTCTGCTCCAGCCCCATATCAGATCTGCAGGCACCAACCCCTTCTACAAAACAGTGTCAAGTTAACACTGAAAACAAAGTAGATATAGACCTTGCACGGACAAAGTATGACCCAATGTTTGGCCACAACTGAACAGTAGAAAACCTTGCAGAAAATGAAATCCCACATAAGACCCCCACCATACCAAGCCATTCCTATATCTGTCCTGATCACAGCTGAACATAGCGAATAGATTTTTGCAGCCTGAACTGACCAGGTCAGGTATTCACAGAGAGGTAGTTAAAATTCAGATCTCCACCAAGAATTGGCTTTTTACTTATATCCAGTGTCCTAATTCATGAGGTGCTTCTCTTTTCCTATTCTCCCCTTCCTTGTCATCCTTGGTACACACATAAACATGGCTGAGCTAACTCTTCTTTTCCTCTTCTCTGCAGGGGGCATTTTGATTCAGACTCCCACTGTCTCCTTTTATTAGTTCCACCATAAGGAGCTTTCACAGGTCATTCCTGCATTTTATTTATATATGCATACATATAAAAAAATCTCTTTACTCTAGATTTATACCTGCATCACCATAGATTATCTAGAGACACAAGCATACCCTACACAAAATGGTTTTGTCAACATAGCCAACAAAATCAGACATTTGTAACTGACAGACCAAGCCATTTTTAAAGTTTAAAAAAGAATAGCAGTAGAAAAAGGGGAAAGTTCTTATTTCAGTCAAACATCCCTAAGAAGCTTTAACCTGAGATGAAAAGTGGAATATAGCTTTCAGAAGATAGCTTCTTTTGCATGAATTTGGTTGTTAAGAGTGAAATCGGACTGGTGATTGAAAAATAACTTTGAACTCAATTTTAGCAACAGCTACATACATGCCATAATAAGCTGCATTTCTTTCTTTGTCATGGGGTTACTTTTATGCACTTAAATGCATCTACATTTTTAAGCTCTCACCATAACTAGAGGGTTATTTTGCATTTCCAGTCTGTCAGATTGAGATTCTGCATGTCCCAAATGTGCCGTACTTTGAAGATTTTGTTCTTGTTTCCTGCTCCCACTCACGACAAAAACAGATGAGAATCACATGTTATTGCTTCAAAATATTAAAAGTAAATGCAGAGAGGGGTTAATTTATACCTTTCACAAGAGATTTGGGAGTGTTATTATGAAACATCGTGGCTGTTAATAATATTTTTCCTTTTATTTGCTTTGTTTCTCTGAGCATAGCTGTAGAAAGAATAAAAAATAACCTTGGGTATTGTAGGAAATATGCTGCAATACAAAAGTAATTCATAACGCTGTGCTGCTAAGGGCTCTGTGAACAGAACATCTCAACATATTTCAGGAACAGGAAAAAGCAACCTCCCCATGAGAAAACTGTCAATACTGGTTGATCCACCATTAGCAGGCTGCTGCCTACAGGGACAGGCATGCCCCTCCTCAGCATGACAAGAGGGATGTCTTCATTCTACCAAATTAGAAGGGAGTTTTGTTATTAACCAGCTCTGTCAGAGTTTGTCTTAATGGTCACAAACATACCAAATCAAATGAAAAAGGAGAGAGAGTTAGGCTTGATTCTTCTCTGTATTGGGGTCCATTAACCTGCTGGGCCAATGTAAAGAACCATTTCACTGCATGAAATGAGCATTGCAGTGGAGCACAAGCGTGGCCATATGACCATTCCCTGTAGAGAGGATCAAGGGGCTGCCATCCCAGGGGCATTCCAGGCAGAGCTGCCTGGGCAGGCAGTATACCTGCATTTGCTTCTGCCTGAGGAAGAAGGGACAATCTCTTTATTCCAAAAAAAAAAGCAACATTTCATGCAAGTTTGGCGTTATAAACACTTGTTTTGCTCAGCATGTAGTAAGGTTCAATATGATCAACATACATTTGCTTTGAAAACTAGCACCCACTACAGAAGTGCTTGCATCTACAGCACAGTCGTCCTTTCCCCTATAGATACTTCCTTTTGCAACTGAAGGTCCTGTAACTGATAACATGATAGAAATATAATACAGTCATAAAACATGAAGCAACTTTTATCTTCCAAACACAGGTGTACGATTAAATCCTCTCCAACCTCTCTCAGGCTTTTAAATCTGTTTTCTCCTTTGTAAATAACTTTTTTCCTTCATCTCACATGGATATCTCAACTCCAAAGAGCTGGCAGAGGAAAATATTATCCAATGGAAACTCAAGCCTTCAGCAGCATATTTAGAAACTAATTAGCTTGAAACTATGAGCAGTAATAAAACATTTCAAGGATAACACATCTCCCTTCCCTCTTCAGTTTCATTTTCCTTCTTTACAAAAGCCGATAACTCACACCAGGCGCTTTGGTAATTTACCAGAATTACTTCCCAACAAGTTAGGTGATGGCAGAAATAGTAATAAATGTCTGTGTGTCAACAAGAGGGTTACTGGGTAAAGGGAAAAAGAAACTGTTACCTTCAAGCACACACCACAGGATAATTTATTAAAGTGTCAGGAGAGAGCCTTAAAGGTAAAAATGAGCTGATTCAGAATTCTCTGATTATTGAAAATGAATCCTTAATAGAAGCAAATGGACAAGAACAGAATTTCCTTGCTGTGCCTGCTATTCAAAATTAATTGGAAAATGGCTGATTTGAGAATATTATATCCTCTAGTGAACTGAAAATCTGCAGGTTTGGTTTTTTTTTTTTTTCCCTGAAAAAAACCAAGAGTGAAGAATTAAATTAACTCTGAGGATTGTTTGCTCAGAGTAGGCCACCAAAGCAGATTAATTAATCACCATTTATGAACACTCTGTAACATACAGCAGTCAGCTCTTCGTAAAACTGCTAGAATAGCAACATGACAGTACAACAGTTATAAAAGCAAATGATAAATTTCCTGTAGCTGCAATCTATATCAACTTGCCTGGCATTTCCTTCTTTGCCATCTGAAAGGAAGTTCTACAACTCTGTGTGCTGTGCTGGGCCCTGGGCAGTAATGCCCACAGGGAATATCAGTATTGCTCCAAGAAACCTTACCCTCCTCTACCTGGAGACTATGAAGTGCCACATTAATGATAATAGATGTAAGTCATTCCCTCATTCAAAACAGTTCAAAACAGATCTTATTTAAGCACATCTACAAAAAGGAACACCAGAGAAAGTAATTGATGGCTGCTTATCCAAATGAATGGTCATTTTGACCATTATTTGCCATCAGCTGATAGGTGAGCATATTTCTCCCACAATTCAGTCAGCTCAGAGGATTATGATTTAATTCACTGATTAAGAAGGGTAAATAGAACAATAACTGAAGACCCAGCTAAAAAAACCCAACTTATTTAAGTCCTACTGAAGTGAATTGTATTGAACTCTAATTTGTGAAATACTTCCCCTCAGGGTATTAACAGACAGCCCCGCAGCAACACTTTAGACACCTGCAGCACTAAAACAAATATTTTATTCCTGAATGTGGTCAGCCTGCCAACCTTGAAGTCCATGTTTACTTCAGCATTGGCTTCATACTGCCTAGAAATATTGCCTTCCCTAGAACCCACCAGAGTAACCAGGGAACACCTCCAAGATGCAAGATGACAAAATTTAACCCCTGGTCATAGCAGGTGAGAGCAATTTGACAGGGCATTCCCAGGTGACCCACAGGGAGGCTCAAATCAAGCACACAGCTTGGCTCAAAAGCAGCGTTCATAAATATTTATCACCATAGTTAATAGCTGTTTGGCAGCCTGGCCGCTGCTGGCTCCCCTGGTTTAATGCTGTCTGGTAGCTTAAATTGCAGAGTGGCAGTCTCCTCCTCTTATCCAGGAATTGCAGCCATAAATATACTACGTGTGTAGAGCAAGCTCTTAATTGCATCTCATAATATCCTCTATGGTATACATAACTAATGTTTAATGCTGCTTAAAATACATGCACATCGTATCTAGATTTCTTCGAGTACAGAGAATGCTGCCCATTAAATTACAATTCAAACAGTAAGAAATTTCCTATTTTCCACCCATATAAATAAGTAAGAGGACCCTTAAGATTATTTTGGAAATTCTGGAAAAGTAATTAGTTTTGCTGCAAAGATATCTATTCTATGCTAAAAAGTCACCCTTCCTGTATTATCTGTAACATCTACATGCTACTAAACCATGTTCTTATTTAATTAGGTATCAGGTATTTATGAACAAACACGAACAAGAGAGCAGCAGGTAAATACCATGCCTGTAAGATGGTGCTACACAAGCACTGCCAATGGCACACCACTCCAAGGCACTGCAGAGGACGTCGGCTAATGCTGGCCCGTGGTGGCCACTCACCTGCCAGCTCAGGCTAGCTCTCGCCCTGCTGTGCTGGCAGTACTGTCAGCACAGTATCTGCTACATGAAGTATAGCAAGGGACACCTATCCTTAGTGCAGTGCAGGAGTAGAGAAATCTTCATCATTTACTGTGGATGCAGCCAGAGTGGAAATTAATTTGGCACAATAAACTGGTGCCAAGGACTACTCACATTATGCATTGGCACAGAATAATTGAAGCTGAACTGACTTTTATTTGTAGAGGATTATGCCTAAAGAAGTTGACAGCCTCTACCAATGTTTTGTAGTTGCTCAACAGAAATTAAAAGGGAGAAGGCAATATGTACTATCAAGGAAACGAGATATTGATAACTATCTCCTCATGCAAACTGCTTTGATCATCTTCCAAAACTGAAGACCAAAACCATCTGAGACTTCTTTGAGCTGGATCTTTGAAGATACTTTTATTATTCTGTCAGAAACAGTTGGCGTACAAATCTGACTTCTGACAATAGTGCCCAAATCTTTTCTCATCTGGTTCATTTGTGTAATGTGAAGTTGGGGTTATTCTCGGGTCTGAATTTTTTGTTGTTTCTGAGGAAGTTTATAGTCTAAGGAAGTCTCTTCAATGGGAAAACACAGATGGCAACAAACCAAATTCCCATGTCATGAACTTCACTTAAAAATGAAAAGATGTGCCTATAACAGGAGGACTGACTTGCTCTAGATTTCTGCAAAGCTTTCTTGGGGCCCACAGATGTAACTGGCAGTGCTACATTTGCATAGAATTCATTATACTTTGATCACAATTGGATGTACCACTGATCACTTACACAAGTGCGACAAATTAACAGCTATAAAAAAATCCATTTTGTTTTTCCCTCATAGTGCAGGCATGCACAGACTGCATAATGTCATCATTAACAGCAGTTAATTTTTCACAGACTCTGAAAGTATGGCCCAATAGTAAAAAAAAAAACCAAAAACGCAAACACTTTTATGAAATACAGGTAAAAAAAAAAATAAAATACATGAATATGTATATAATTAATGGAGTGGAACCTTCTATCTGGCTTTCTTCATATACGACCCTCTGCACCAGGGATATCAAAGATGTATGTATCACAGGAAATAGTTGCTGTGTTGGAATGCGGTCTTGATTAAACATTTATTTTGGAAGTGAGACTTGGGTAAATATTAGAAAATAAAAATAAATAATGAACATAGCAACTTTAGCCTCATAGGGAAAGGTGCAACACACAGAGGATTTTTCTGTCAAGAAAAAAGAATTCATTTAATCATGCCAACTAAATAATGTAAAAGGAGAGAATGTTCATGGGTAAATGAGAAACAATTTTGCTCTTTGAATAGGGAATGTTAAAACAACATAGACATGGCACAACATTCTTATGGTTGTCCCAATGACACATAATATCACTGATCGACTGCAGCTTCCCAGCCCATCACTAGATTCCCAGGAAATGCAGACACATGTACACCAGGATATTCCCAGTGTAGACACTGTAATGAATATGTGCACAGGAAATATAATGCCATTCAACGTTTTTGTTTCCCTTCAATCAAAGACAAAAGTGTTTCTTTCCAAACAATGTATTTTTTTATTTCCTATAGAGATATCATGCTTCAAAAATATTTGATTATCCTGTCAAGAATGCTAAAATATAAAAGAAGATGAGAAAAGTGGAAATAGAGTGGTTTTCAGGCATATAAATTATTTGCTTCTGTAGCAGAAGGGTCATGAATATGAATAGTGCTGAATTCTAGAAAAACAATTTGTCATTATTAAAATTAGTGCTTTGTCAACACAAAAAACTCACTTCCAGCTTGCTTTTTTGTGCTGCTGTACAACCAGCTGCATTAAGGGCCCAAGTGATCTGGGATTCATTATCAGTGAATGGGGCTCTGAATCATAAGGTACCAGACAAGTCTGTAATCCATAACAGGAGGCTGTTCAAGATGTGAAATACATTAAACATCTGAAACCGAAAGAGATATTTCTGTGGTCAGCCTAGCATAAAGCTGCTTGGTATTAGTAAATGAACACTTGACAGTTTTGCATCTCTCAGTCATGACATCCCATTTACGCATTCAGATACACAACATCCTGCCATCTAGATCTAATTATTAGAGAGGCTGTTCTTGGAGCAGCTATGCAACAGCATTTTCTGAGCACAATGGAAAAAGATGGAATAGCAAAATCCATTTTTCTGAGAGACATTCATGCAAGAGAGAAGCAGAGAAGAGCAGGAAATATGCTACCACTTTTCTACAAGAACAGGATCCTGCACCATGCATTTCCCAGAATCTTGGATTTGCACAAAGTTGAGCTACACTCCTGATTTACTTTATATGTGTTAATTCCTCCCTTCTTGCAAATGTTATTTAAGAGGTGCAGAAGCAAGTTGTTAAAAACAGTGAACAACAAGTTCCTCTCAGAGAAGCAGTACACATAAGACCTCTCTCTGTTCCTGGCCTTTTCCAGCAATGGGAAAGGGCCAAAGGATGAAAAGAAGTACAAAATATAAAAGGGAACAATGATCCTATTTAATTATTGAAGGTTTGAGTGAGCTAGAGAAAATCTATACATAACTTTTGTAATTGGTTTTTCTACTGCAAGTGCTAGATTGATGGAGAGGCATAAGTTCAAATATCAACATATATGAGCCAATATTTGATTCCCAGTATCACATATTGGGTCATCTTAATGATCCTTCAGACTGGCCAGATATACCAGTAAGCTTAGTTGGGTTATACTTCAGCAGAAAGCTGAAGCTCTAGCAGTCCTTTTTCCAGGAATTTCTATTCTGGAATGTAGCCATATGGTGTTCTCAAGGAGAAGCCAGAAGCTTTGTGCTAATTTCATAATTGTTTCAGTTCATTAGGATAAATGGCAAGGACATTGATGGCTATGGAGTATAGGCTCCCGGGATCATAGATCAAATAGCCTTGTTTAGTATCAGCTCCTGTACAAACACACAACTGCAGATTTCCGTCAGGCTGGAGAGATTCCTACCCACAAAGACAAATATGATTTCCAGTCTTAGAGGAGACCTGCATCCTAGTGCCCTCCAGGGACAGGTAGCTAACCTTTGTCCAAAAATGAGTGCTTTTAGTTAAGGCTGTACTGAATTTGGCACTTATAGGAGGAAATAAACCTCAGTATTCTGATTAATAGGTACATGAGGCTATGGATCTGGAGAAAGTGCGCTAACTCTGAGTAGAGAAAGCAGTTTTGGGACACTTCAAGCAGATCTAGCATTGTTTATATTCCAATAATTTTGAAGCAAGTTTTTTATTTTCCTCTACTAAGGTAACCTAGATTTCATTTCATGAATATGACACAAGCATGCAAATACAAATATTACATATAAAAAACTCCCTGTACATCTGTAATTTCTGGATATAACTGATTCTAAAAAGCCCTGGAAGAAAGAGCTAGATAGTAAAATGGTGTGACAACCCTGTCATTAGTTTACAATCTCATATCACAGAGACTAATGGCCAAAGCTGATGAGGTACTACATCAGAACAAACTAGAGCATCACGTGAGCACTGCTGTCCTGAAGTGTCTGGCCCGACCCCAGTGGGGGAACAAACTCACACACGATTGATGTCTCTTCCCATAAAGTTCTTGCTACAGGCTGTGTAGTGACTGCAAAGGATTTTACTCAGTATCTTTCTGCACATTTGTGCAACATGGATTGCTTATGCTAGTTTAACCTCAAGAGTAATGCAAAGCAGACAGAGCCCTGTCCCCAGCCTCAGGAACCTGGAACTATTTAGTTCCTCTATAGCACACTGTTGCACAGAGCAGCACTCTGACTCCCTCCTGAAAGCATTATCCCCCCAATGAAGTGCTACCTACCTGTGTGCTTCTTGTCACAGAAAGTATAAAAGCAAAGCTCTTTCTCTTTTATTTGCCTTCTTTGCATAGAGCACTGCAAGAACTGACAGTCACTGATTTTCACTGGTTTCATCATTCGTGCCCCTAAGCCTGGTTCTAAAGCCTTTTTGGGAGCACCAAAAGAGCCCAGTAAAGCAGCGCACTGGCACTGTGCAGCCCAGCACCACCCTCAAGGCACATCACAGTAGCACTGTGCTAGCTCAGCACATTTCTTGACTATTGCATATCTATGGATTGAGGCATCGGCATGGAAACTAACTTTTGTGTCTATCCATGCTGTAAACATCCACAGTTAATACCCATCTCCTTTTGTCTCAGCTGATTTGGAGACAGATGGCAAAGAATTAGCTATGGTTTTATTCCATCTATTATGCGCCACATTTGGGGGAATTTTCACTTAAAAAAAAAAATAAATCAGTGGAGTAAAAGAAGTCAAAAGAGATGTCCCAGATCTTTTAACTCCATAATGAGTGATCAATTGGAACCTTTGTATTGGGCTGCAGCCTAATAAAACTCTGAAAATAAGCTAATATACATCTCCTATAAGTACCTTTTAACATTAAAAAAAATCATTCTAATTCAAGTGTAAAGAAAACAAAGAGCAAGTAGATCTACTTGCATACTTTATTTGCTGCAATAATATTAAATTGCTGCAATAATATTTAATGTAATTGACAGACCCTTTAGTACCTATAAAAAAAAATCACTTCTGAGACTAGATAATATCTCCTATCAACATTTCCTGTGTTCTCCACCATTATAAAACTGGGTTGCAGGAAGCATTTGTCATATTACGAAGAAGCTGAACTCTAAATTAAAAAGGATATGCTTGCACTGGCATTTTTTGGGGGGTAATGGAGAAGGTCAGTAGACTGCAAGACCAAAGAAGATTCACAGCCTTTCTTCTGTTTCTGGGGTACTACATATGGACTTGCCCAAAGGCTAGGGTAATTTCAGTGTTCACTCCAGTTAAGTCAAGCCCACAGAACACAGATCTTGCACAGTTGACAATCTTTGCTCAACAGAGGCTCAGTAAAAAATGAAAGTGAAGAACAAATTACCTTTTGTGGAATGAAGTGGGCACAGGGTAAACACACTGCAGATGAGCCATAAAGGACACTTTGTCTTAAGCTCCTTCCATCTTAAGCTTACAGAAGAATTAAAAGCGTTATCAATAATTTAACAAACTAATAGCCATGATTGTGGGCTAATGCTCAAAGAAGCGCCTCATTGGCAGAGCAAGATGTTGAAAGTGGAATGCATGTGGTTTTGCATTCCATGGTTATTTTGAAAGTCAAGATACAGTACTTTTATTAGCAGCCCTTTCTTCAGCCAGAGCAAAACACTGGGACTGCACACCAGCAAAAGTGTGCAAAGACCTGCGCTGTGTGTGAAACATTACCACTATGATGTTATTTCTTGGTAACAGCATAATTAAATTGCACTGTCATTGCGCATCCTATCTTAGGCCAACTCACTGAGTAGAAGAGTCAAGTAACAACACTCAGTTTGATAGTATCTTCATAAAACTGAAAAATTGCCAACTACAGAGAAACGAGGCCTTTGCAGCTGCAAAACTGAGTTTAATCACCACATGTAAAGAAAATATTGAGAAATATATTCTTTATGTTATCCTTATAAATTATCGCTCTGAAAGAAATTATAAGATATCCAAAGCAGTGGCCATATACAGGAGAACCAGAGTAAGGCTGACAAAAAGGCAGTCTTATTGGCTTTAAGAAGAAAACAATGACAGCAATATTTAGCTGAGATACTATCATTCACGAAGGCTTGAAATCTTTACATTTCAGAACTTACCTACATCCAGCTACTCCAATTTAAACAAATTAGACAACCTTCATTCAAAAGAGTCAGCGTATTAGTCAGATTTTCAGGTTAATTCCATAAATAGCAGCCCTGAAATTAAGCTTTGCCTACACGTCTGAGGAGCAGTGAACTGTCTCCCTCAGATGTTCTGGAGTGCTGAGGATTCCTAACTAAGGGCTCACATTTGCCAGTGCCTCCCAGACGCATGGTCAGGGATGAGGAAAAGCAAAGTAAACTTAAAGCATGCAATAAACAGTTTCTATGTTGTTTGTACAAAGAACTCAAAACATAATATTGAAAAAAATATCTCCAAGAGCATCTCCTGAATGCCACTCCATGAGGAGCTCTTGAGCAATACGTCCCTTCAGATAAGGGATTTTAAAGAAATAGCACACATATGACAAGTTTGGAGATGTGACCCTCATGGAAAGGACAGAAAGTGCAACTAATTTAACATTTTTATTGTTGCCTTTTGGTTGGGCATGGAAGGAGGTACAGGGTTTAACAAACTTCTTGGGGCCTCTGTGCCCACCCTTCCATCCAGATGCTGCTATCTCCTGATACTCTGTGACTGAAAAGTTTTTCTTGCCTCCCAGATCAGCATCTTCATGACTCATTTGTCTAATTATGGGAATGATCGCCTGGGCTTATACACCTTTGCCAACCTGGCCAACTTTGTTAAAAACTCAACTAACCTGAACCTACAGACACTGCCTCCCGTTCAGCTGGCTCAGAAGTACTTTGAGCTCTTTCCAGAGCAGACAGACCCTCTTTGGCAGGTAATGTCACATCTTCTTCCTCCCCCAATTACAAAGCACTTGTTGAAATAAGAATCTTTTCCTATAAAATATAAAGTAATCCCCCTTCACATTCAGATTCGTATTTCTTCCTGCATGCTGCCTTAGGTTATTTACATGTTCTGAGACACCACTGCTTTTGACAAGAAATGGATTAGTTTCCACTCCCCCTATCTCAGGCATCGCAAAAGCCCCTAATTGTCACTTCTGTGTGAGGAAGCTTTCCTTCCCATCCTCCCTGTTTGTAGTTTTGCTGATGCATTGCCTTCTGTTCACTAATTGTATTGCACTACCCATAAGATGCTCTCAGCCAGTCAGGTATAAGAGATGCAGATTCATTTTTATATCTCAATGGGAAATCACTAACATTAGATCACTGTAGCTACCAGGAGGGTTTCCTACCACCTGAAAACTCTTCAATGGAACAGCAAGGAAAAGGGAGAGCCAGAGAGATCAGCAGCAAACACAGAATGGGCAGTTATGTTTAAGAATGAAGAAGGTTTCTGTTTAAACTATATGTTTCAAGTATGCTGCTTGCAACCTCCTTCAGCACTGGAATTACCTAATTATTGTTACAGATGCCTGGCTCTTCTTTTATTCAGAATATGATATGCCACACTGTGCTTTTAACTCTGCAGGTATAAATCCGGAGTGACACCATGGAGATCTGGGCAGTTATTCTGGGCTTACGCATGCAAAAAGGAGGAGAATTTTTCCCTGTTATTTTTGGTCCAGAGGCAAAAAAAGTATAAATCTATAATATTTCCACTGACATGAGTGGAGCAGCAGCAATTCAAATCAGTTAATGATTTTCTCCGTTGTATTTTGTTAACTTTATTCGCTAGCAAACAGTGTCTTCTATTACCAGCTGATATGCATATGATAACTGCTTTAAGAAGCAGTCAATCTTTTCTGTGGTATCCTTTGTTCACACATTTTTATTTTTCATTCATGGGTAGTAGGAAGATAAGGAGATAAATAATATCCCACATTTCTATTTTGTTCTTCCTTTTGGGTGTTTATGTAAACTAAAACTGGCATTAAGTCCCATCTATCTGAAAACATTTTGTCACCTAAGAAAGTAATGCCTTGAAGCTATTCAGAGGTTTCCATTTCAACCTCAAATGAAAAATTAATTAAATTTATCTATCTTTTAATCTTTTTTTCTTATATTCTTTTTTTCTAGTGAGTGAACTTAATCCTCAGCCATGCAAAACCATTATGTACACATTGATTTTTACTCAAAGAGACCACTTAGTTGCCTACAAACTCTGAGTTTATAAAATGAGCCCAGCTAATGAAGAGAAGGAAATGCAGTAGTCTCACAGGGTGTAGATTTTGACACCAGTCCTTCCAGGATTTGCACAACCTGAATGTTCCCAGTACCAGATGATCAGTATCAGAGTGCTCAATATCTGCCACGAGTAAACTCTCATGAGGAAATATGGGATTTTACTACTTAGTGTAAGGCTCTGGCATTCGTGCCTAACACTTCCCACCTGCAAAGACATGCAAACATTTAGGATACCTCAGCATGATGTACACAACTGCCTTTTCTTCTTCAGAACCCGTGTGATGATAAAAGACATAGGGATATTTGGTCCAGAGACAAAACCTGTGATCACCTACCCAAATTTCTGGTGATAGGACCACAGAAAACAGGTAAGAAGTAATGAATTTGTAACTAAAACTGGCTACCCAGTTTTGCATCTGTGTATTTGTGTCCTGTAAATTAAAAACAACTCCCTGCCTTAGAAAAGGTTCACTCCCAATCCCTGTGGGATTCAGACAGTAATTCCTTCACTGCCAACAGACAGGGACAACTGTTTGTATAGTAAAATTGCACTCACCTGATATAATAAAACACTGCTGTCTGCCTGCCCTGTGTTAGGATTGCTATTAACTTCTTTGACAAATTATTTCAACATTGTTTAAGACCTTAAATGACAATAAATGTACTTAACACCCCATAGACATCTTAGGGTCTCAGGGCATTATTTAAATTAAGCCACCAATTCCTTTCCCAAGATGCCGATTTCTGTCGTGGACATACTACACCAAGAGGGTGCTGAGGCAGAGAAATAATTGACTAATCCAAGATCATACAGAAATACTGAGACAGTGACAGAGACAGAAGGTTTTGATCCATAGTCCAATGCTCTACTCTGCTCTTGTGAGACCTCACTTGGAGTATTCTGTGCAGTTCTGATGTCCTCAACATCAAAAGGACATGGAACTGTTGGAACAAGTCCAAAGGAGGGGCACGAGGATGATCAGGGGACTGGAGCACTTCCTGTATGAAGATAGGATGAGAGAGTTGGGGCTGTTCAGCCTGGAGAAGAGAAGGCTGCGTGGAGACCTCATAGCA
>JASSUY010010824.1:27554-45089 GCA_032466535.1 Forpus xanthops
AAGAAATTCTTTCCTGTAAGGGTGGTGAGGCACTGGAATGGGTTGCCCAGGGAAGTTGTGAATGCTCCATTGCTGTCAGTGTTCAAGGCTGGGTTGGACATAGCCTTGGATGACATGGTTTAGTAGGAGGTGTTCCTGCCCATGGCAGGGGGTTGGAACTAGATGATCTTAAGACCCTTTCCAACTCTAACTATTCTATGATTCTATAATTCTATGACAGCTTTCACAGCATGAAAACATTGAAGTGCAATTTTAAAGAGACATTCTCCAAAATTTTGTTTATCACCATATAACATTTTCAGTTGTTTTTCTCAAACATATAACAAATAAGTACTGTTACTGGGATTTGAAAGCATACTTACAACATACAGGCTTAGTTGCACTGAAAGAGTATTTTTATTCCTCAGTAGCAGACCTCCAGGACAAACGCACAGAGGGCAAAAGGACAGCTCTGGAAGCAACAAAAACATAGTCCTATAGTCAAAGCTTTTGAGAAGTTTTGAGCAACATGAATAGTTTGAAAACAAAGGCATTCAGGCCAAATTGCCTCAGCAGTTTAAATACAGAGTCAATCAAACAATGCCTTCAGCAGCAATATCAGGCTTGTATCACGGAGCAGAATTCAGGGTTTGGAAATGACAAAAGCTCAAAAAGCAGAAAAGTCTGCACATATCCCAAATCCCTCTGAAAGCCCCTTGTGCTTACACAGGCTTTCATCAACAGACAACTTCATTACAAAAGGTAATCTAATTTTCCCGTATATCTCAGCATGCATTGATATAAAGTAGTTTCTTGAATGAATCAAGTCAAAGGTGTGGATCTTTTTACTATTTCCTAATGGCATTTCTTTTTGTTGTTGTAGGAACAACAGCCCTTTATTTATTTCTTCTGATGCATCCTTCCATTATCAGCAATCTTCCTAGTCCAAAAACTTTTGAAGAAGTTCAGTTCTTCAATGGAAACAACTATCACAAAGGAATTGACTGGTAAGAAGAATAATGAAAAAGAAGCTTTCATTATTAATACATGGTAAATCACAATGGAACCATTACAGAAGCATGTATGACATCAACATAATTACTGGATGAACTTATTATGCTAGACATTATTAAACAGAAAGAAACTAATTTGTAACGATAGGACACTTAATCAAGTCCTTAATTTTGTTTAGATATCACAGTCACAGTTTTCTTATTCTTTCATCAATAAACACAATAGACACCTAAGTTATGATGGCTATCTTCATGCTGAATAGCAACTCTGTCTTTTCATAACAATTTCTATACTGAATTGTATTCTCTTTTTTCTAAAGTGTCTTTTCATTAAGTAACATTTGATTTTTCTCTTCTTGAGAAAAAAAACAGCGTAGAGCATTTCAGCTGGTGTTCCTATCAGACTTTTAAATATTGCTTTTACTATTTATTTCTAAGAAAAACATTTGTATAAGGCTTTCATTTCTACAGGGAACAGCAGTTCTCGTCCTTGTGTGAAAGCCTGAAGGTAAGATAAATATCACACTCCACAGGTTAATCTGGAGTGCCTTCCTTGCTGGCATACTGCATTCAGAGTGTGCTGAGTGAACAGGCCTGACTGATCAAAGCAGGCTGTGCCTCAGCCACAGCACCAGCTACTCAGGTCAAGGTGGCACAAACAATAAAGGGAAAGAGAAAGAAATGTTTGGTGTTTGTTGTTCCATACTACATAAAGAGGAAGTTCACCATGGCCATCCTGCATTATATGTGCAATACATGTGGTGAAGAAGGAGTGGCAGTGGGGTAGGGGGGTGTCTCTGGTCTGCAGCCCTGTGTAACGCATAGAGGAAGAGGCCAGCCTCTCAGGGACTCCTCCTACCAGGCACCACCAAAACTGGCCCGCAGGCTCCAAAATCAGTGGGGTCTTGGGCAGGCAGTGAGCCCTGCATACTTTTTTTCCATAGAAAGGACAAAGAAAAGCTAGTTCCACCAAAACTGAAAGCCCCAGGATGCTCAGTGAAATCAGAGGGACAAGAGAATACCTCCAGAAAAATTTCACCTTTTGCTTCTTCATTTGAATTTCTCACCCTTTCAGTTGAACTTTCTCTTCTATTTTTAATTCTAATCAGTATTAAGTGGAAAAGACTATTCGAAGCCAAAATTTAAATTTTGCATTCTGAAAATGCCCAAAAGGAAAGATTTTCTGGCTCCAAAATGAAGTATTTTGACAATGTTAAAATTAAATGGTTGGCATTTTGAAGCTTTTCCCATTTTCTTCTGCAGCTAAAACCCAATTCATTCCAAACTGGTGAAACCTATCCCTTTGACATTGAACTTCTTAAGAAAAATCCCATCCATCAAAGGAAAAACCTAATTAACTGACTTCATGGAAGCTTTAGCTATTATCAGTACCATTCAAGAGCTGAGATGTGTTCCCCTTGTTCCAGTTCTGGAAGGAGCTGAGAAATTCAACTTTGCTTCTTGAGCATTAAGTCCGAAAACAAACCTTTTCACTTACAAGGAAATGGGAAGCAGAGATATATGACCCTTTTGTCATTTTTGCTAATTCTAAAGAGTTCCTTCCCCTCCCAGGTACATGGATTTCTTCCCCAGTCCTTCCAACGCCACCACTGACCTTGTCTTTGAGAAAAGTGCCAACTATTTCCACTCTGAGGCTGCCCCTAAGCGAGCTGCTTCCCTCATCCCCAAGGCCAAGATCATCACCATCCTCATCGATCCATCTGATCGGGCATATTCCTGGTACCAGGTATAGACCTTGCCTTTGAGAAATCAACAGCAGGGGATGATGGCCAACATTCATGGGAATTTGAGCAACCCCTTGAGCAAGAATTAGGGTTATCTAATTTGCACTCTATAGAAGTGGAAGGATGCTGAGTGCCAGCTTTTGCAGATGGCATTTGTGACACCAGTGTTATAAATGATGAAACTCCTCAGCATAGAGCTGCCACCAGCTGTAAACAAACAGTTTAATCCCAATTACAACTGACACTGCATCTAGGAAAAGCAGTATCCGTTGCCCAGGGGAATACACTGGGGAAATGAGCATAGTCTAGCTAGAAAATCAGAGCTCTTCTCTTGATGCCAAGAACCCGATACCTCGTCCCATCCTCCAGCATGTAATCCAAGCTACATGGAGTGGTGTATACGTGTATGCAGTGCCTCCTAAAGTTTCCAAGGAGTTAAAAAGGGCTGTGCTTGGAGAACTGGATTTTTTTTTAACTCTCCTTGGAAAAAAGAAAGTCTGTTGTTTTTCTGAGGAAACTCTAGGATGCACTTTGTCTTTTACCAAATGTCCTGGGTTCAGCTGTGTTTTTGACTTTCATCCTGGGGATAATGCTGATAACACTGATGTTTTTAGTTGTTGCTAAGTAATGTTTACTCTGACCAAGGACTTTTTCAATCTCACACTCTGCCAGGGAGAATGGGAAGCTGGGAGGAAGCAGAGACAGGACACCTGACCCAAAGTAGCCAAAGGGGTATTCCATACCACAGCACATCGTGCCCAGTATATAAACTGGGGACAATTACCTGGAAGGGCTAGATCACTGCTTGAGTAGGGCTGGGTATAGGGCGGGGAGCAGTGAGCAGTGTTATTTTCTTCCCTTGTTATTTCCCTGGTCATTATTATTATTGGTGGTAGCATCAGTGGTTTGTGTCATACCTTAGTTACTAAACTGTTCTTATCTCAACCTATGGGAGATACATTCTTTCAATTCCCCTCCCCATCCCTCTGGGAGTGGGGGAGAAAAACGTGGGGTGAGTGAGCAAGCGGCTGTGTGGTTCTGAGTTACCAGCTGGGCTTAAACCACGACACCAAGCCTATGTCTTGCATAAGAAAATCTACTTAAAAAAACATATTTGTAAAATATGGTGTAATCATATAGATAAAGGGCATATTGAAAGCAGACACAAATTAATAAAGTTGCAATCAGCATAAAATGCACCATTTCTGATACTGTTACGAGTTTTTCAAGGGATAAAACATGGCCTATGGCTGCAGTCTGCACCATTTTTAATAGCTCACTTGCACCTTTATAACTGTCAATGTGAGGTGCAAAGCAGTAAAAAATTGTGCCTATTTTGGCAAAATTTGGCTCCTCAGCTCCCCTCCCACTGTGCCAGCATAGCCCTCCCAACAGATCTTGGGAGGCTCACGGCCTCATCTTCAGCATCCTTGTCATACCTGCTTAATATCTCTCATTAGCACCAGCGATCCCATGAGGACCCTGCTGCCCTGAAATTCAATTTTTATGAAGTCATTACATCCAGCCAGTGGGCATCCTCAGAGATAAGGACCCTCCAGAAGAGATGCCTGATACCCGGCTGGTATGCTGTCCACATTGAACGATGGTTAACTCATTACCCTGCTTCACAGGTAATTTTCAACCTGTTGTTTCACCAAGCTAATCAAAGTCCCCAAAATGAGCATGACCTCCTCACTAGAGGTGCTGAGATATTTCCCACTGCAATTCTGAACTGATAGGAAATGCAGTTCTAACATGATCAGGCTATTTGGTAGAAATGTGTTGCTTTTTCTGTTTTCTGATGGAAAAGATGCAATGGGAAAATGCTATGAATTGCAGCCACATGGGCCTGTTGGGGGACTTTGGGGATTCCTTCCAGCATCAGCCAAGGTTGACAAGGCTTCTGGGTCCCAAGAAACAAGCAGCTGCAGCATGAGACCTTGTGGGAAGTTTTGACAAATTCATTTAGAAAATGGTAGGGCTTAAGAAATTTCATTCTACTTCCCACGCAATACCTTTCATAAAAAAATTCACATTTGTTTGATCCTGATCTTGAACTAGCCTTTCTCAGTGTTAGAGCAGCAATACCTTCTTTAGCCCCCATCTTCCTTCAGATGTCTTACTGAACTTTTATAATCTTTCCCATAAAAAATATATGTAAACACATAGATCTAAAGAATATTCCCATTACTAAAAATACTATTTACAGATATAAACCTAAATCAAAATTTTAGTACTGCAAACATGTACTATACTCATGAGCACTCTTGACCCGTGGATGTGGTCCACAGCTCAGTTCATAAGTCTACCTACTGTAAGAAGTTGTAGAAGAGTGTTTAATGAGTAAGCATAATGAGCAAGTATCTTCAGAGATTACCTTATGTGGGACAGAATTTTGCTGAAAGGAAGTGGAACTGAGTGTTGCCTGTTTAGTCACAGACCTGAAGATCCAAAAAGAAAATAGAAGCTTCGTCTCTTGCAATCCTCCCTTTTCCTATTATACAGTCTCAGGTGTACTACAAAGAGGAGAAGCAGGCCAACCCCATTTCCAGAAGAAAGAAGAAAGTACTTTCCTCTTTCATCTCTGGCCTTTCTACTCCTTCATAACAGGGAAGCAGTACTGCCTAGAACAGCAAAGGCTGTCCCCAGGCAGTATGGCCCTAAGAGCAAACAGGGTATATCTCCTAATCTCCAGCACAGACCAACTTCTTCCTCTGAAGAAGTGGCTGTTCTGATGACCTTGGAGCATGCAAAGATGCCAAACATCCCATGCCCTGTTACTTTTGCTCCTTCCTTGCTCTCACCCTGCTGCTGTCCCTCTCATGAAGATTTCTCTCCTGTTCCAATGAAGAGTGACTGCAGCCCTCTTATTAAACATTCAGGGGCACACTGACATCTTCCTTGTAAAACCAGCAACCGCTCGTTTCATGGTTGCAGTGATTAATTTTACAAGATGCACGACAAAAAGTACTCATCATAAGATGCACAAAGAGAGCACTCACAGTGCTTACTAATGGACCCTCAGTAATGTGCATTCTCTTGGCCTGTGCACTCAAAACCTTAATAATTCATAATAAGCTTTCAAAATAAATATAAATTACATCTGCCTGAAATAGTTATTAGCAATGCTGCCTGGTACACCATGACACTTTTGATACACTATCTAAACATTTGCATGTGGAGGTCATAGAATCATGGACACATAGAATAGTTAGGGCTGGAAAGGACCTTAAGATCATTTAGTTCCAACACCCCTTGTCAATATGCCTTGATGCCATACTCCTCTCTAATTAAAAACAAGACAAAAAAAACCCTTTGCTAACAATTTTGCAAACCTGCAAGGCTGAGAGGCTGGTGTCAAGCTTTAAATAAATTGCCACAATATCCCTTTTGAACATGAAATTGAGTAGCTTCTGAACATTTTATTCTAAGATATACATGAGATATATTCTCATGATATATGAGATATTCTAAGATATACTTACCTTCCATGCCAGATTTCCTAAAGACACAATATAAATCTCAATCATAATTTTATACTCCTTATCACTTTTTCTCAGGATTTTCTGATACTCAGGATTGGCTTGTGATGTTTAACTGTTGCATTTGAACAATGTGCGCACAAACTGCCCACCTATACAAATTTAACAAAGTAAAAAGTATATATAAAAGGAAGCTCATCTGTAATAACACTATACAGAGTCACACGCTGATTTAACCCCATGCTGTTAGCCTTAGTCTTGGTTCTAAATAACTAGCATTTTTACCCCTACAGTTGCTTATTATTGATGGACAGCAGCTAAGAAGTGACCCAGCTACGGTGATGGATGAAGTGCAGAAGTTTCTTGGAGTCTCTCCTCATTATAATTACTCTGAAGCTCTAACGTGAGTCTGTTCCTTTATTCTTTGCCTTATGGGATCATGCTGCACAACCCCACTTGATCATTAATTACAATTAAACAGAAAAAAAGTCCATAACAATGCTAATTTTGCAAAGCTTGGGGTTGTCTATTTAACACCCCTCCAGTTTTGCCTTAACTTGCAAGTATATAACACAGTATAGAATTGATGACTGCATATGTTCCCACATGCAAACTCTACTTTGCACAACATCCAGAACAAATACCTACACAACCTATTGTATTACATGCAGAATGAACATACAGATTTACGTAAAAACACATCTGCTAAGTTTGAATGTCCAATCTGAGGCACCCAGTGCTTGTTTGCTATGGATATCTGTTTTGCTTTCATCACTGCACCCTTTAAAATGTACATTCTGCTGTGGTGAGTTGTGCACGTAAGAACTCAGAACACATTCGCACATCAGACTGTTGAACATTATGCTGGTCTCCAGAACCTAAAGACTACCTAGGATCAGGTGTGAAAAATTTGGCTAAAAGGTTTTTATCATATCCTTGTTGGAGTCTAATGGCAGACCCTGAGTTAGAATTGCCCAGTATGAGAAGATTTGTCTGGTCATATAGTTTCTCGATAATTTTCTTTTAACGTGGACCAAATGTATAATTTCCTAATCCCATTTTCATATATGGAAAGCCCTTTGACTGACTTTCCACAGCCTCTGGCTGAGATCTAGCAAAGGCAGCTATGATGAACCCGATTACATTTCTCACCCTCATTACCTGGAGGGTGAAGCTTTCCCCATGCAAGGGGGTTAATGGCCTGTGTGGTGTGCTGACTCTTCTCAGTTCCCCATAGGAAGGCAGAGTCTCAGCAGGGGTGGGAGGTGGGCTGAATTACTTTCTCCTCTCTTAGGCTGGCAGAAAATTGTAAGTAGCTTTTGCGCTGAGCCTCTACACAGAAGGAGCATCATCCCATTACGGCCCGAAGTGCTGGGCTCAGAGAGCCCTGGAACATCTATGCGCTGAGAAGCCTGGCACTGTAGTAGGAGGTTTTGCCAAGTTGGTGTGCAAGCAGAAATCATAAGCCTGCATGTGGGGTAGGAAATAGCAAAGACTGTATCTTACCTTTCCTGAAGGCTGGTACCAGGACAAGTGAGGGGAAAAGGAGACCACAGGCTTTCCAGCAACCCCCCACAGCCTCCTCTCTGCTCACAATTATTTAATGTTTCTTCCACCAGGAGGGTTCTGGTTATTTATACAACAGGTTTAAAGAGAGAGTTGAGTGCCTGCTGGTCTTTGAGCCTTAAGAATGTTGCTCTGCCAAAATCTTTTTCTAGAGGAAAAATTTTAGATTCGACAATGTAATTTTTTAAGTCACTGTTTTCCAAATCAGCTAAAATAGAGGAGGAGTTTGAGTACAAACTGAACTACTGATCTTTCAATAACTGCTGCTGCACATCTGCAGTGCCTTCTGCTTGGGTTTTTAAATACACACCCACATGCATATATCTTCTTTTCTGTAACTAAATTAAAGCCAGCAGAGTCACACACCAGGAATAAACTTCAGCTTCCTATTTGTTTGGACAGGAAAAATGGATTGTAAACACAACTATAAAATTCTGCTATCGCTTTTTAGAGGCATCAAGAATGCAAATGTGCTGTGGGAGCACACACTTCTGTGTGGAGTTAGAATGGAATTGAAAAATGTACTGAACAATGTAGTTGCTTTATGTTAGGACTGTCAAAGTAAAAGAGATTGCATAGGATTGCTCCTAGTCATTACTACCTACTAAATGTGCACCACAGATTTTGAAAGTTGTCAAAAAGCAGCCTGAGGACCCAGGCCTGCAAACACTAGGGAGCAGCAAGTTCATGACCCTGAGTAATTATGTGAATGTCTTATGGGAGAATAAAATCAACCCAGGTAGAAAGAAAGTACTAATCAGAGACAGCAGAAGAAGACAACAGAGGGGAGACAGACGAAGGGCTCAGGCATCCAGAGAGAAGTGCATATTATGTCAGGTTAGCAAGAGCCACAGATGAGATGGGTAACTAGGTCATTGCTTCTTACACACACTGCTAAAGAGGACCTAGATTCAGACTGGATACAAGGAAGACATTCTTTACAATGAGGGTGGTAAGACACTGGGCACAGGCTGCTCAGAGAGGTGGTAGGTGCTCCATCCCTGGAAGTGTTCAAGGTCAGGTTGGGTGGAGCTTTGAGCAATTTGGTCTAGTGGAAGGTGTTCCTGGCTCATTGCAGGGAGGCTGGAATGAGATGCCCTTTAAATGTCCCTTTTAATCCATCTGTAATTCTACGATTCCATGACCTGAGAGATTAGAGTAGTGAAAAGAAATGAGGAAAATCAACTAACGTTGTAAGGCTTTTGCATACAATGCCAACAGCAGACATTAGGATAACCCACAAAGTGCTAGGAGAGGGAAACTAGTCAGTTGTCTGTATGACACTGTGGCACTGAAGAGATGTTTCCCATCTTTTCCCGCCCAACTTGTTTTCACAGGGAGTGATTGATAGCTTAAAATTTTAAAATGTCTGAACTTAATGATCAGAAACCTAGGACAAAATGCCTTTTCCTCTAGCCTAGCTCATCAAGCCATGCTCTGGCCATGGAGGCAGCTCCACATCATCAGCCTCACAGGGGCGACTTCCCTCATTTTCCCTCCTGTGAAGAACAGGAAGGAAAGGAAAAGGCAGGATTAAAGGAGTGCGCTTAAATAAAATGTTTTCTCTTGGAACACTGCAACAATTTGTCATAGGATGAGAAGCATCCTTGTGGTGGCATTTCTTATCTCTGCCCTCACAGGCACCCACCCTGCCTCTAGCATCGGGCATTGATTTCCCAAGAGGCAGGGTGAGCGTACAGGTGTCTGGGTTCAGCCCTGCACCTCCCACAGCCTCGCTCTATAAGGGAGGAAAAGGGAACCAAGCCTAGAGGAGAGGCTTCTGCTGTCTGCTTTAAAGAGCTCTCTTGTAACTTTAGCCTTAAAACTATCACTATTTTCAAATAAATACTTCCATTTTGCGCAATTACATTTTCAGTATTCTGTGAGTTTCATGATGCCTGAATGCATTGACTGAATTCAGCCCTAGCTGTCTTACCCTCTTTTCCCCTACCCAAATTCATTCAGTATGCTTCTTCTGAGGCTGAAACATTGTTTGGGGCACAGTTTTGCAGTTTTTCTTTCCTAGCAAACTATATTGCTGCTTCTTTTGGGAAATTAGTGCAAGCCAGCTCAAGTACTTCGCCATACAATGAGCAGATGGAAAAAGCCAAAGCAGAAATGAATTTATCATCGATATATCTATTTAATCAATTATTCATTTATTTTTAATTCATACAGCTACTGAAAGAATTTAGGAAACAAGGGTCAGGCCTGACATAAAGGGCTAGGCAAGAAAATGTGCAGAAGGTTCACCCTTCTCCAGAAATCAGTTCACTTACGTACAGAGGCAAATTGCAGGTGCACCCATGATGTATGGCTAGACCTAGGGCAAGAGGGTAGTCTGTAACTCATTAACAACCTGTTCGAGCCAATTTTACTTCATCCTTTTCAAACATCTGCTGAATAGCAGAAACCTAAACCTTGCCAATTTTTTATGCATGCTGCAAGTCCCCCAGCAATAAATTGAATACTTAATAGTGCATGTTGTTCATTCCTTAGTATGTGCTTTTAAGCCTTAATCTAAAATTCCTGTATCTCTGAATTTTAGACATCCAAATCAAATTGCATATTTCAGATAAGACTGCTAAGATAGTGTTTATACTCTAATGCCATCTTTGGAATGAAAATTATATTTAGATCTAATGATATGGAACCGCCAGTTTCTCAGGCACAGCTAAATTATCACCAACCAAACCACAGTTCTTTCAGTAGACCTGACCACCACTTACTTCACTCAAAATCAACATAAAACCTGCCAATATTGTATTTATCATCATGTGATAGTCACACAACAATTACTTTTCTGTACAAGTAGACTTAGAGGCTGAGACCATGCCTGTTGAAGCCAGAAAATAGACACTTGCCCTTTTTAACCTCTCTTACCTTGACAGTGCTGACCAGTGACAACAACAGCTTCAGCTGAAGGATGAACAGCTGTCCTTTAACACAGATGATGATGTCCTGAGAATACAGCATATCTTATTCCAGGGAAAGACCTGATTAATTTTTTTCAGCAAAAAGTTCTTTTCAAGTATCAGCTGATCAAAACATTACCATCCCACAGGGGTACATGGAGCAGTTTGATACTAATCTCTGACCAAAACCAGACAACAAAATATGAGTCACAGTCTGGACTGGGGCTGTGTAAGATCCTTGAGACTGAGGCTCAGGACCTTGACTAGCATCCTACAGATCAACACTTACAACTTGTACCCTATATGCTGGACAAGAATAATAAAAATTAGCTAAGCTAGCTAGTGTAGGTAAGCACAATGTGAAAAACTTCTGACCATGAGCCACTTCTACAGAAAATTTGTGGGTAAGAAAAGCAAAGAAAAAAAAAATTTCTGGAGTTTTCACTAGACAGGAAAGTTGTTTCCCACTCTGTCCTCAGTATTTCCGCCATCTAGAGAGATGCGAGAAGCAACATTGTTGGCGAACACGGTTGCCTTAGTAGCTGGAAAATTATTCTGCAGTGAGGTCTTTAAAAAATATAATCCTCTACAGGTTTGATCCTCAGAAAGGCTTTTGGTGCCAGTTACTGGAAGGAGGGAAAACGAAGTGCCTGGGAAAAAGCAAAGGTCGGAAATACCCACCAATGGACCAAGAGGTAAGGGCTTTCCAGAGATTCAAGTTAACATGCTTGAATATTGACCTTCTGTTTGACTCTAAAACTAGCCACACTGAGCCCCTCACTGGGAGCAGTGCATAGCTCCCTGGTGGGTTTCCTTCTTTGACTGTTGTTTTTTCTTTTTTCTCCCATCCTCCTCAGTCTCGAGAATTTCTGTCGAGCTACTACAGAGATCACAACGTGGAGTTGTCCAAGCTGTTGCACAGGCTGGGGCAGCCCCTACCCTCCTGGCTGAGACAGGAGCTGCAGAAGGTCAGGTAGCATGCAAGGGCAAGGGACCCAAATAAGGACAATTTCCTTCACCGTCAAACCCCTTGCTTCTCCAACTCACTTGTGATCATCAGTAGAGGACCTCATGAATAACACTCTTTCTATTAAAAATAAACCAAAAACCCACAGAAGAATAACACCCACCCCACCCCCTGACAGCAATTCATATGCACGTGCTGACAGATACAAGCATCGACGCCTTTTGTCAGCTTCCAGGAAATAATAGAGAGCTACATGGTATTACCCTTTATCCAGACCAGGATTTGTGCATAGCTTAGTTCCTCTGTACACCAGGAAGTACAAGAAACTGTGTGTAGGATGGATTGATTCAGCGTACATGACAAACCACGGTCTGTCAGGACCTGCGCAAAGGAAGGGAGCATCTCCCACTGGACTGTGAGGTTGGTCATCCACTGGGATTTTTCCGTGTTTGCTTCTGCTGGGTTTAATCCCAACCCTGCAAGTTTTACTACCATTTTATGGGGGGATATTCTGTACTTTGCAATTGGGGTACCTAATTGTCCTGCCATATGTAGTGTCATTGCTTTCTCTACAGAAAAAGGTGGGCTAAATTCTCACCTAATCTGCTTCCTGGGGTTCCATTAATAACTGATGACAGTTTGTGTTCTTTCTTCTGTTGCTTTGGGATTCCCCCCCATCTTAACAAGAAGATATATCCTGATTTACTGGAGCTGTATGGGTGGTTGAGGTGCAAAGCTGTGACAGGATGTCCTCCGAGATCTCAGTGAAATCCATTGCCTGCCTCTTGGACAGGGCTTCTTTGCCACCCAGAGGTTTTTCATCACACCTGTTGCCTTCCTACAGCAGCTGTGACAAAGCTCCAAGGTGTGAGATCATATCAAATGTTTTGTTGCAATGCCAAGAGACTACTCAATACACTCCAAAACCTTTTAAAATCTAAGCAGGACATGCAAACTGTGTACTGACAATAATCTAATACCAACAATTCTTTTCTGTCTGGAAAGCCGTGATTTTGCTCTGAAGCTTTCAAAGTAAGCAATTAGGTTAGTCAGCTAGGGTCTCGATCTGCAAGCTGTTACGGAAAAGAATCTTTAATGTCCAAAGCATATGTTAAGGTTTTGAAAAAACCTACAGTCTGTTGAAGAATAAATGCCTTCTACAGACTTTAATGGAGTTGAAAGGACAAGCGTATCCACTATATATGTATCACATATATGACGCATAATTTTTATGTCTGCATATCTACCTACAGTATCTCTAGATCAGACACACACTTATACATATCTGCATTTTGTGCCTATGAAAGGGTGGTTTACCAGAAATACAGTATAAATAACTGTGCTTTTTTTCCCAGATATGTGTGGACAAGGTTGACAAGACTGGGCACAAACTTCCTGGGAAATTTTAAATTGAGGGAACAAATATCATTTAGACATTTTAGCATTGTAACACCTTTTCTCAAGAATACAAAAGCTGGCAAAGCTTTGCCACATATTCCTTATGCAGCACAAAACAGAACAGGTTTTAGTTTTCAGACTTCCCTGTCTTCCTAGACATAAGCCATTTCAGGTGTTGCAGAGGCTTTGCACTTTCTCCTCTGCATGAACATGACCCCTAACTCCTAACTCAGGAGACAAACTGGACTTGGGGCTGCACCATGAATTCAACCTGGTGAAAGCCAGACTCAGGGAACACAGATCAGCTCAATTCACAGGCTGTCATATTCAAGAGCATGTAAATGAATTAATTCCTGCTTCAAACCAGTTGATAGATGTAGATATCCAACTTAACTTTCCAAAATTCCTAAATCATGAGACTCAGCCAACATCATGACACTTGCTTGTTCTGGACTGGCAAGTCTGTTGCTTCCCACAGCTATCCTGCTGCTGCTCATCACACTCCCAGCTTAAAAGTGGCACCTCCTTCTTCCCACAGCGTTTACTCTCACCTGGCCTCTCTCACTTTCCTCCACCACTGCCCACCTCAACATGCCTGCCTGCTTCTTCTTTTCACACCATTCCAGTCGTTTTCTAAGGCCCAGCACAGCCTTGGTCCAGGTTCCTGTTCCATGTGAGGAGCTGGCACTGCTCTCCTTCATTCATAGAGGAGAGGCTGAGGTGCAACTAGCACAAAGAACATGCACAAACATACAGGAAAGCCTCAAAGACAGTCTTATGTTTCCTTTTAAATACTGATATGGGATTTATCTCACATAATTGAGACATTTAATTTATAGGTGATGAAGGGAAATAAAACTTCTAGGGCACCCTGCATCTCATCACAAAGCAGACTTCTTACATGAGTGAGACTAATCTTGCTTATTTCTCTCTATTGATTGTAAAAGGAAAATAGACAACTTGTTCGGGGGAAGTGCTCAGCTAAGTAAGTCTAAACTAGGTGATCTGAAAAGATGTCATTTGATCTCACAAATGAAGATGAGAGGAGCTGCGAGGGTCTGAGGGAAGGTTTTGATTTTTATTTCCTGAAGTAATTTTTCTATTTCCTGTATTTTGAGCAGGAGGACTCTTCAAAAAGAGCTGGGACAAACCAAGAGTCAAATAAAAGGAACCTCGGGAGATGGGGGGGGGGGAGAGGGAGGAGAGGGGGCATGGGCTGGCTTTTCTTTTTTTATTACTATTTTTATTTGTGAGGGTGCAATTTATTGCAAATTCACACTCCTAACTTTTAGCACTGATAATGCCAGAGGTAACTAGTCTGGGGAGAGTTTTGGATAAGCAAAGCTTGGTCAGAGAAGAATAGCTAAATCAACCATTTGATAACATTTTAGCTGCTAAAATGCCTTAGAATTGGCTCATCATTAATTAAAAGATGACTTCATAACTTCTGGATTAAAAGCTAAATAAACATGAAATTGGTGTCAAGTTTTTTAAGGAAACGAGACAAACACCATAAAATGTGGGAAATTACTTCTTGTTCTTGGCTTTTCATTTAAAAGAAAAAATAATTTAATCTTTCCATCTCTCAGCTCTGCAATAGCATCATGTCCTTAGAACACACTGGATATTTCTATACCACATTGTTATTTTTTCAGTTTGAATGGGCATCACATTTCCGAGAGATCTCATGCTCCACTGAAAACCAGCATTTGAATTGAGTTCACTATGTGTCATATAAAGATGAAATAACAGTATTTCAAAGTTTCATTCCTTCCACTTGTAATAGAACCCATCAACACAGAATTTCTCTGGACCACTGTTTTATAGAGGAGCCTTTGTGAACTCACTGTAAATGATCTCGATTTCTTTTATGCCTTTCATATTGCTGACACATAATTGCTGGGATTCTTAAAGACCAGAAAAACAAACGCAATAAAAATGAAACATTTATTCACGGCAGGGGGGCTGTAGTTGGGAAAGACAATGCTGACCCTTCTTTGCTATTCATAAGCCACAGGATTCATCTCCACAATACCTCCATGGGACGCAGGCTGTAAATCAATGAGCTTTACTTCAAGGAGGGCTGCACCTGCAGCTTGCTCCCATTTCCCTGGAAATACAGGTTCCTGAAGAGGTTTGCAGGCACCCTGCCACACTGAGGGCCTTATCTGTTGCCTGTGCAGATTGGTGGGAGTCTCTTAATTCCAGCAAACCATGGCTACACCCAAGAACTGGTTTCACAAGGCACAGCCTGTGTGATTCAGGTGTCACGTAGCCCTGTCACTGCTGAAAATCCATCATCAGTTTGATTTCTATTAGTGAGTGGTAATTTCTTTCCGCCATCTCTCTTGGCCACTGCTCCGCCATGGTCGGAGCCACAGGCCGTCCCCCACCTAAAGAACCCTGTGGGGCTGTCCCATCTGTGGTCTTACTATACCCTGCAGGTCCCCCTCTGCTCCATCCTCCCAATGACTCTACGGGTCAGATAGAGGTGTCAGGCTCTATAGCAGCATATTTGATGATTAAAGGAGGACTGCAGCCCTCAGACAACCAAGCTTATACAACCAAGGATGTCTTTGAGCAAGAAGCAATCAGAATGGAATCCAAAACCTTCTAATTATGCATTAACCTCTCAAGTCCAAAATAAAGTTGATGGATTAACTGCTCATAGATGTTTTCTAATAAAACAGATTTTCTCTCTGATAGGGAGTCAGACTGATAAGTGTCCCCAGAACAAATTAAGATGGCACAATAATAAATTCCTAGGGAAGGAAAATTTTGTGTAATTGAAGTGCTGATAGGTCCAGACTCTCTGAAGTGATAATAAGGTGGTGAGGACATGTCCTGAACACAGAAACAGAAGCTGAATGGTTTCTCCTCTTCCTTCCCCCTCCTATTCTACCTTCCTATTCATGTTAAACTTTTGAGCCAGCAGAGTGCACCTGAAAGGCACACAATAGGGAGAACCCATGAGACAGGGGAGCACTATTCATCTCCAGAGCAACCGCTGAGAATAAGTTAGATTTAGGGCGCTCCTTTTCCCTCAGCTGCACCAACTTTAGTTAGACATCAAGTCATTTAGTTTTTATCAGTAGAAAATTATGTGTTTATAATGGGTTTCCAATTGATGTTTATAATTGTAGTGCGAGCATGTGACCAATGTGTAAAACAGGTACAACACAGGTATATAAATCAGGAGGGACCAAGTGTCTAGTTTTATTGTAGTTAAGCAAGATTAAGATCACTGCTGGTGTCAGAAGCTCTTGTTGCACATGCAATTCAGCTTTCGCATTTTAGCTCTCTGATTGCAGAGTTGAAATGTTGCATGATCACCTCACTATCTTTACCCTGATTGATATCAAATAATGCATTTTAGCTTTAAAAGTTTAGTCTGTATACTATTATATTAGTTCATATGTTTCTGCATAAATCTGCTAAGAATTGTTGCCTCAGAAACTTTTGCTAAAGTGCATGTTCTTGGGATAGGAATTTCCCTGTCAGACAACATTTCTTACATTCTCTTTCTCTTCTTCCCTTCCAGTTTATCTTTTAGCGTGACTGCAAGGGTGTGGACCTGCCTATGGATTTGGTTCCTCCACCACTATCCCATACAGAAAAGCTGCCAAAACTAAATAAGGATTTGCAAGCAACTCAGATTCTGAAGTATTCAGTGCTCCAGTAACTGGATAACTTTTCCAAGACTTCTTGTCATTTCTGCAGCATTTCAGTACAAAAGACATCTTGATAGAGCTGAGGAAAACTCCTCTGTCCTGCTCAAGCTTTTCTTTGCCTTTCTTTTTTTCTTTACCCTCCTATGTAACAACAGCAAATCCAGTTGAACAAGTATCTGGTGTTGAAGAAAAAGGAGATCAAAAGACGTTTGGATCACCTGAAGTAATTTTTTTTGGGGGGGGAGGGTTGGGGTGAGGGTATGTGGGGTGGGGCCATGAGGGAGGTGAAAGACTGTGTTTGCCAGAATTATTTAAAATACTTGATGTGCACACACCTTATTATTGGTTCTTTTCACTGCCACAGAATAAACACTTCTGAAGGTGTCTTATAGAGAGAGCTTTTCTTCTTTCCTTAAATCCTCTCTCCCATTTTCTGAGCCAAAATCTGCTCTTCAGTAATCCCTGCCATATACTTCAAGTGGTGCAATAATTCAGCTTCTCCTGCCTCATCAACTCATAAGACTTTCACCCCTTCTCAATAGAGCAGCCCCAATGCCATGGGATTTGCAGAACCAGAACTGGGAGGGCCACTGCCTGCGTCCTCTGCCCCCCTCCTCCTTCCATCTCCCAGACAGGGAATATGAATTCAAGCAAGTCTGACAGTCAGATGTTTGTTATGCTGCATAAGGCACAGTTATGGGCCTGCTGAGAATAAACATGATCCAGCAGTGTGCTCTTGCAGCCCAGAAAGCCAACCGTATCCTGGGCTGCATCAAAAGGAGTGTGACCAGCAGATCGA
>JASSUY010010825.1:4220-31778 GCA_032466535.1 Forpus xanthops
TCGGGAGCGGAAAGAGCCCAAACGCAGCCAAAGCAACCGACCCCGACCCGGCAGGCGAGGGCGGGCACTGCTCCGAGTCATCCCTCGCTTCACCTCTCGCCTTTCTCCCTTCACCTCACTACGACTCAGATCCGCTGCGCACCTCCTGTCCGCGGCAACCGCTGCTGCGGGGGCAGGCCCAGGGCCGCGCCTCCTCAGCGCCCTCATACCCCGCCCCAGGTGTCCCTTTCCGGGCTCGCACCTCGAGGACCGTCCGGAGGCAGGACCGTAGCGGCGAGCGACCAAGGGTGACTCAGTGATCAGGGCAACTAAGGGACGAGGGGTGGGAACAGCGGGAAGTGGAATCCTTCCCAACGTTTGATTCCTCGCGGCAGGCGGCAGACCCCGCGAAGAGCCACCGCCTCGTCGCCAAGCAAGGAACAACGCACTCATGCAGCGGGACCAGGGGATCCCAGCCGCCCTCCCGCTGCCTCCGGTAGGCGGGGAATCAAAGCCGAGTCCCCTCGCTGGCAGCAGCAGGAGAACGAGAAGGGAGAGGCAGGTGGCAGCGGGCACCGGCGGAACCTCGGCCGCTCTTGAAGGCGGGTGTACAGTGGCGGCAACGCACCGCGCATCGCTACCTCTCTCAGCGCCAGGAGGGGGCCGGTCCCGCCGGCCCAGGGTGTGGTGGCGGCAGCGGGGCTGGGCCCGTTCTCCGCACGCTGGGGATAGCGCCACGCCCCGCCCGGGGGTCCCACCTTCTCCGGTTGCCCGCCATCCGGGAGGGCAGCGGCCGGGTGGCTGGCCAGCGCCCACCCGGCCGGGCCGGGCTAGGCTGGGCCGGTCTGAGCCCAGCCGGCTGCTCCCGCCGGTCGCTTTTCCTTCCTTTTCCCGGGCCAGCCCCTCCCCCCGGCCCATTGATTTCCAGGGAGAGAGACGCACGCGGCAATGCCGGGTTTTGTCAGGCTGCCGCCAGGCCCGAGTGGGTCCCCCCAACCCCATTACCTGGTTCGGCCCCTCTTGACTCGGCGCTGCCGGGTCCCCCTCGCCGCAGCCCCCGCCTCAGCCCGGTCCGCTCCGCCTACAGTTACAGCCTGTCGGGGAACAATGACGTCCCTCCGCCGGCCTCTTGCATCCGGGGCCCGGCGCCGGCCGGGCAAGCGGGCGGGGGGAGGAAGGGAGGCAGTGGCGGCGGCGGCGGGGGGGAGAAGCGAGCTCCTCCGGGTCACACGGGGACCAGCACCGCCCCTGTGCCGCTGCCGGGAGCCGCTAGAGGGGGCTTGGCGACCCCCGGTCTGAGCGAGACGGCTGATGGCACCGCGGCGGTGTCCCCGCGGGAAAGACGAGGAGGTGGTGGCGGCGGTGGTGGTGCAGACCTAGATGCTCAGCCGAACGCTTGGTGGTCGGTGTGTAGAGCCGCAACCCTCCCCGGGGGTGAAGGGTCTTCACCAGCCCCACTTCGTAAGGGGACGCCTTCCCACAGCGAAGCTTCGGTATGGGCCCCTTCCTCGGTTGTAGCCTTTCCGTCCTTTTCTGCCTTCCAGGCTCTGTTTGCCCCTCACCGATTTACTTCTCCAGCTAACATTTTATTGCTCTGCGCTCAGAGAGGCGGGCAGGCCCCGCCGGCCGGAGCCAAGGCCGCAACCGCAGTGCCCGGCATGTGGCGGGGCGGGTTCCCGCCGGGGGCCGCGGCTCCCCTTAAGCCGCCACCCGCCATCGAGTTCCCTGAGGAGAGCCCGGAGCCGCGGTTTGACGGTAAGCGGGGTTGGGTGCAGCAGGGCGGCCCTGTTCTCCGCGGGGAACGGGGGGAGTCGGGAGGGCCCCCTCTTCCTGCGCGTGACGGCTGGGCGCCCGGCTTTCCCCGGTTAGGAATGCAGGGAAGAACCACCGCCGCCTTTACTCATTGCCTTGAGGAAGCGGCAGCCGCGGGGATGATGCAAGAGCGGGCAGGCCCCAGGTAGCGCTCGCCCTGCCCCGCAGCCAGGGCTCCCCCCTTCGGGGAGAGAGAGCCTCGTCCTCTCCGTTAGTTCCCATATGAGTTTATAAAAATAAATTAGGTTCCTAATTACTGTCCTAAGCTTCTCTCCAAGTGCCTACTCGTGCGGTGCCTTTTCGTGAGCCGGGGCCTTGTTGAAGCTGTGTGGGTTGATGTGTGGTTTTGATGTGCATAGGGGCATACTGAGCCCTAAATTCATTCTTCTGACTGTCCTTTTCCAGAATCGGACGTGCCCGCGGAGCTTCGAGTTGCAAACGGGTCACAGAAGTTTGTAAATTTTACTTCGACGATTCAAAACCAGCTGCTGCTTGTGTCACTGCTGGAGCATCTCTGCCACATGTACACGCGCAACCCTGTTCATTCGAGATGTTTGTTCCGAAGTCAGTAAGAGTAGTTCTTTCCTGTCTCTTACACTGCCTTATTGCAATATATGCCAGATGCTTTTGTATAGAACTACAGTCTAATATCAATAGAGAGTTGTAGGTCTCATCCTATTGGGCCAAGAGTAATTTGGAGAAGAGGATAAATACCCTGAATCAACTTAAATGGGATTGAGGATGTGTCTTGGTTTTGAAAATAATAACAGAATGTTGCTGTAGATGCAAGGATCAGACAGTTCCATAGCAGCTAAATCATGTGAGTTGTGTCATGAGAAGGGTAGTAGGGTAAATTATATCTTAAATCTGATATAAAACCAAGAGGAATTTAATAAAAATGTTTATCAATAATATATAATAATACAGCTACTAAGACATAGCATAGTCTTCACTAAATCTTTCAAAATTGCTGTTTGTGAGAATTAAATACCTTTGTAAGTAATTTATTTTCCCATAAGAAATTATGATATAATTCAGGGAGCTTGGATTTTGAGGTGTGAAGCATTTCTTTTGAAATGTGTCTTTTTGGTATGTGAGTTATCTTAGATATTTTCTTCACTTAGGCACATATTTAATGCATTTGAAAACCAATCTCTGAGGTGTGTCCAGTAAGAACAGTGGAGGCAACTATCAGTTTTTTGTTCTTGAAGTAACATGTAGATGTTTGGCCCCAGGTTTGTCTCTATCAAAACAAAAAATGCCAAGGAAAAAAAAAAAAACCAAACCCAGCCCAATTAAATTTCCTCCTTTTGAGAGAGGAACAAAAAAACGCAACATGGGTATCTTCCAAAGTATGTAACTGCTTGGCTTCCTGGTGTACTTCTATGAAAGACTGCATTTCTCCATCGGCACAGTTTAAACCAGTTTCCCAAGTGGAATAAACCTGATGAATAAAAGAAAAACATGCTGCAGTAATCCTGTCTGTTTTGCGGTTTTGACTGGTATATTCGTGTTGGCAATGATGGGGTTTTCCCATTTTTTCTGCTGTGTGTAACTGTGTCCATAAGGCTTGTGTAGCAACATTCCTGATTTGGTATAGGTTCACTTTCAATAAACTCTATCTCCTTTAAAAGATAAAGTAATATGCTGTTTTTTTTTATATACTGGTACTACAAAAAGATCTCAAAAAAAACCTCTTAGAAGCGAGTTTGTTTTAAGACCTTGGAACTGCTAAAACTTCCAAGGTAATTTTTGTAGCATCTTTGCAGTTGCACCAACCTCCAATGTTAGGTTTTTGTCTGCCTTGGCATTGTTTCCTTCAAGTGAGAAAGATGTGGTGTTTGGGAGGGAGGTGAGAGTGGGAGGGACTATATGCACAAATGTATGTGTTTGTGTATTAGAAAATATTGACATTGCCACTTTTTATTGCAAACATGTCTTTATTATTGAATACGTACTTTGAATTTCTCTTTTCACTGTTCAAAATTAGTCCAGAAGTAACAAGTGAATGGGTGGATGCTTGTGTAATTTATCTGCTGAGATAAGGTAGGGGAGGTGCAGTTGTGACTACAAAGAGCATGGCAAATAACTGTATTATACAAAGGGATTCCCACAGAGCAGCTTTAGTTTGGATTTAATTACTTTTTATTGCTAAGAGTATGGGAAACTGTAGCAGGGTAGGAGTGACTGTTCAGATTGTCAGACCTTTGTCTTCCAAATGAAGTTTCTCATTTACAAATCAACTGATTACATGGGAGGCTGTATTTAATGTGTCCTTTCTCTGTTCCTTTGTACAGTACTTCGTCAGGCTTTCACAAGAACAGGGTTGCTCTCCCCTTTTGCTTTCTGTGATGAATTTAGTACTGTAAGACTGCAGCATAATAGAGCCATTACTGAACTAATGAAAGCAGCTAATCGACAAATACTTAATGGGGTAAGCTTTGTTAAATTTCTTTAGCAACTCTCCATTAAGAAATCAACACATCATTGCATCCAAGGAGGCTTTTATTTAGGGGTTCTTTGAGTGTTGGATTGTGTCTTTTTGATAATTATACAAAATGGTATTCCCGTTCTGCCTTCAGTGTTTGATAAAGCAAGGTTTGCTTCTATAGATGCAAGCCAAAGCTTTGGAAGCCAGCAATATTTTGTCCTTACTAAATAATAATGATTAAAAAAAAAAAAGTTAAATTCTTATAAGCACGGGTAAGGTGTTTTAAATATTGCCACTTTTTTTTTTTTTTTTCTATAATGGACAGACATCCATTTTCACTTCTAACTATTCCAGCTGATTATGTTAATATCCTTCTGTTTATATTGTAGAGAGCATAATTTGTATAGTGTTATGTGCTTCAGACTGAATCAGAGCAGTTTGCTTATCTTGCTGCTTGAACTAAGCTAGTTAATTTTGTCTTAAGCACATTTTAGAGCCCTCATTTTATCCTGTTTGCCAGCAGAACTCTAAAAGGGCAGTAATCTCTTTGCAGAGAGATGTTAGCAGATTGCTGGTGGGGTAATAATACTTTAATTTGGTGAAGCTCTCTGCAGAATGTGAATGTCTATCAGTAACCACATTTTCTTTTGAGAATATGGTTGTAGTTTGTATTTTGATTAAACTTTCTATGCCGGTGGCATGGTAAACATTATTCTATATGGCATATTTTCATGTTGGATTTTGTTGTTTTATAGGAACTTGATAATGGAGATTCTCTTGCAATTGGGTATGTATTCAAAACATTTAGAAATATTAAACTTAACTCCCCTCTTAAAGAGCTCCATTCTGAATTTAATTAATACTGCATTTCATATTTTGGCTGTGAAACAATTTGAGAATTGCTCCAAACTCTCAAAATGATCTGGTGAAAGTTCCTTCTTCAGCACAACTCTCACAGTTAGTGCCACCCTTCAGGAAAACAAGATTTCTCAGGCATAAACATAAAGAAAGCATCTTAATACCTCTGTTAACAGAGTGTGATTTGTAGCACATGTGTATGCTGTGGCAGTCTGATTTTCAGTATTCACTGAAACAGGAAGTGATGCAGCATGGTGATGTTGAAGTATTTGCTGCTTCTTTTCATAATGTAACTAATAATTCTAGGT
Source organism: Forpus xanthops (assembly GCA_032466535.1). Classification (NCBI taxonomy): domain Eukaryota; kingdom Metazoa; phylum Chordata; class Aves; order Psittaciformes; family Psittacidae; genus Forpus; species Forpus xanthops. The sequence goes on from JASSUY010010825.1 coordinate 9,609, forward strand.
TGTGTATGCCTGTAGCCTATATACCTGTAAGTTGTAACTAAGTTTAATGCAGCCTTTTTTTGACTAGGGAAAAAGAAGTTCTCTTTGAAGCACAGTCTTCACGATACTTGAATGAATTTGATGAGATTGCGAGGCTAGGAAGAGGAGGATATGGTAAAGTATACAAGGTATTCTTTACCTTCTGTTTATAACTGATCAGTTTATGTCTAGTTTTTCTTTGAAATTTAGAGTTACTGTATTGTCTGTTTTTTCTTTTGCTTGGGTTTTATTTCTAATATTTATTTTCCAATAGAACAAGTGCAAACCTGCACGTATGAAGGATGTTGGCATTTAATTTCAAAAGATGCTCAGTTTTGGTTTCTGTTTTCTGTTTGTAGGAAGCAGGATGTATCAGATGTTTTACTTCATGCGTTTTGACCCTTTTAAAGTGAATGAAAAATTCTTGTGTGAAGTATTGTGATATATTGACTTAAAAACAGCCATAGGAACTGATTAGTCTGCACACCCCAGTGTTCCAGTTGTGGCTGCTTGAAAAAAAGCAGCCTTAATATGAATGTAAACTGTATAATCCAGTGTTGATTTATATTAAATACTTCAGCATATGGCTAGCCTATGGTTCCCCACATGGTATGTGCCATGTGTAAACGTCACTTGTGGTCTCATGATTTACTGAGAACATGTTTAAGCAGTTATCAGGACCTGTCAGCATTTTATTATTGATGGAAAGATACCTGTAAAACCATATCTAATCCAATCTTTGTGCAATATGTTTGCAGTTCTGTAAGAAGGCAGGAGTATCCTTATGTCAGAGAGCTGAGCCTAATCCCAGTTTCACTCTCTGATATGGGTGAGATGTTATATGAGTGGAGTGCAGAAATTAAGTTGTAGAAAATATTTGGTTCTAAAGGATTTAATAATTCATTAAACACACTGACATCTATTTTTTCCTTTTGCAATTGTTTTCAGGTTAGAAACAAGTTAGATGGTCAGTTATATGCTATCAAAAAAATTAGCATTAAGAAGGCTACAAGAAGAGATTGCATGAAGGTATGCTTTTTACTGTGTTTCATCTCTGGTTTAATTCCCTCTCTGCTCTAGCTGATTCTAATAGAATTTACTAATGCAGTTAATATTTCCCAAAACATAAAAAACGTTTATAATGGGTTTACGTATTCTGAGTTTCTATAGATTTGACGCTATCAATACCTAGTAGAAAAAAACAAATTAGAGGTATTTAAGTCCATTAAATCATAGTATCATAGAATTGTTAGAGTTGGAAAGGACCTTAAGATCACCATTTGAATTTGCTCATGTCTGCAGCTATGAAAATACTAATTTGTTCTAAATCTTCCAGATTTTCTCTATTACTGTAACAATTTTATCTGTTCTTTCTCTGTCAGAAACTTACTTTTTGTTATCTTTTGGGTTTATTAAGTACTCAGAATAAAGAATGGTCATACTGCTTCTTTTCGGTCTTTTTAGGTGCTACGAGAAGTTAAAGTGCTCGCTGGGCTGCAGCATCCTAATATTGTAGGTTATCACACTGCTTGGATGGAACAAGTTCAAACAGTACATCCAAAAGGAAAGTGCAGCATATTGTCTCATTCTTGCTTGCATCCTGCTTATAACCTCTGTACTATTATTTCCAGGAGAGTATTACTTCTCTGATAAAATAACTATTTTTTATCTTTAAAACAACAAAAAAATCCCCAAACTACAGGTGACCTTAATATTCTTCTGTGCACTTCAGTCTCTTGCAGAATAAGTTACCTGTCAGTTAATGATGAATTTGGAACTGTGGAAGTACTAGCTTCACTTCTGGTAATACATGAGAGGGATTTTAAGGTTGTGTGAAGTTCAGTGAAATACAGTGAGAGCCTTTAAACACAAGAAGTAATGAGTTGACAAGGACAAGAATGAATACTGAGGGATAAGTCACTTCAGATATCGGGGGAAAAGTGATGAATAGAATAATAAAGAATAAACCACCACAAATTTACCACTGTGTTTTGAAATCTCAGAGTTGTAGCGAAACTTGAGCATGTCTCCCATATGCCTCTCTTCCTATCTGTAAAAGAGTTTAGAAAAACTGAAAGAACCTGGAAATAAATAATGGGAAAATAAAATCCCTCTTATTTTGTTTTTCACAGGAGAGTTTTTCAGTTTGTTGAATTGCATTTTATAGTCCTACAGTGACAGAGAAATCTGTTGTTTTTTTTTTGTGTGTGTATGTATCAGCTACTGACTGTAACTGTTGAAAATTTACCTGCATTTATGTTCATTTTACACCTTCTTCCCTGCTGCTTTTTTTCTTTTCAGTCTCTCTGTTCTTGGTTCTATCTACACATCCTTTGGACCCTTTGCAATCCTAATCTGTTGTTTCTTTCTTTTCTTGTTCTTTTCTGGAATACCTTTAACAGTTGAATCTTTTAATTTTCTTATACTCTGTGTGACTCTATTGCTTTCCAAATCAATGACTTCATGCCCAGTCAGCTATAAACACAAAAGAAAATGCATAGGAAGTTGTCAGTATGGTAATATAGACAAGACTTTCTAACTAATGATACTGCGAATCTTGGAGGATGCAACTTTTTAGTTGCTAGGAGTACTTCACAAATATGCAGTGGTGATAAGTATGTAACTAGGTCTGCAAGTAGGTCCTGTGGTACTTAATGTTTTCCCGTGTCTTAGAAGATTAGTATTTCATATCTTCTCTGTGCTAAAACAAACTGCTTTTTCACATAAATATAAGATTTTAATGAAAACCATTTCCAAAATATTAAGTATCAAAACAGCGGCATAGTGATGCAAAAGGATGGTGTCTTGTGGAGTTGCTTTTTTAGCTATTATATACATGAGAACCTATAATAACATAATTATGAACAGGCTAACTTCTTAAAGGTTAAATCTAGGTGAATACCTAAGAGAGTCCAGTGCAGCCCTTTAAGTGACCTCATACAACATGTATTTTCATTTAAAGAAAGGCAAAAAAACATATGGTTGCTTCTTAATGAGCACCTTTTGCAGCAGCAGAAATAGAGAAAAAACATACCTATAGGTAATAAAGTTAAATTCACTAAGATGCTGTAGATTAAATATTAATTTATAGTATTTGTTTTTTAAAATACCATATTTATCTTTTCATCCTGTAGATAAAACAATAATGGAGTTGCAGCCATTATGTTTGGAGCAAGAGGGTAAGAAGTAAGTATTATAAATCTCAATGTTAGCATTTATTTGTCTTTAACATTTCTTCTAAAGTAATGTTAAGAGAGTACAGAATTCAGCATAGATTTTACAAGTGCTTTTTGCTTCTGAAGTATTGCCAAAAAAGTCTTAATTATCCTTGTAATTGTTTCTCGTTGCATAAGCTGAAGAATATTAGTGAATGTTTCTTCCTTCTTTGGATCTCTGAGTATCTGAATTAGTACTGGGTTTTAGGCTTACTTCAGAAGTTCTGTGCCAGTCAGAAATACCGATTAGTTCTGTGGAATCTCACTAGAGTGATGGGGCCTTGTGATCCTCAGAAGTGTTGATTAGCTCTTTCAATAAGGAGATGGAGTCCTGTGAGAATTACAGCATAACTTCCAAAGTTAGAAAGTATGGAGTTGCATCATACTTCTGTCCAGCAAATGCTGTGACCTAGGACTGTATGTATCTATGAACTGTCTGGGTCAGCTCTCAGAAATCCCTGCTGGGGGAAGGTATTAAAAAGGCTGGAGCCTGCACTGTCAGTTATGTAATCCTAAAGTTTTATATGGGGAAGCAGCTGAACTCTTACTCTGGAATGCAGTTTGCAACTGGAAAAAAACACAAATCCAAAGGAAAAAAGAAAAACCCAAACAAACAAACCCTAACACTTTTCAGAATGGTGTATCACAAATAGATGGTATAAAACTAGGTACATGTTTTGATTTGTCTCCGTTACTTTGTTATTTCCAGTGATCGCTGTCACATTCAGAGTGTGGAAAGTGGTAGTTCAATTATCTTCACCGACCTTACTTCTCAAGAAAAGAAGTCGTGTGACAGTACCAGTCTTAGAAATCTGGGTAGTGAATCGTGTATGAATGATTTTACGAACAATAGTAAAGAGTGTATGAAACCAAATAAATGTGAATTATCCATAGAAATACAAGAAGACTTTGTAAGTAGTGTTAGCAGTAGATCAACTGATGTGAAAAATCATCCATCACGTGTACCTCATACTAGTCTGGAACAAGATGCTAGCACTGGAAGTAAGTCCTGCACTGAAGAATGCTCGAAGAATCATGTAGCTCTCTGTGGAGAGTTTGAGGTAAATGTAGTTTTCATTAAATATACTTACCTGCTATCTACTTTAACCATGTCTGTAAAGTAGAGTTTGGTAGACAGAGGAATGATTCATAATGATAAATTAAAAAAAAAATGAAATTACTGTGATTAGAGCCAAGAATACACAGTTTCTACTTAAATGGGTGACACTATTACAAGGAAGCTGACCAGAAGAGCTGGCAGAACTTGGCATACAAGAAAGTTACCATCAACTTGGGTCCTTTCAAAATACCTACATGAACAAAAAGTACTACTGCATAAAAAAAAACCAGACCATAATTGCACATGAAAATCCTCAGCCTTCAGTAACCGTGGCTAATTGAGATATTATTCATGAAGATGTCTAGGTATGTCATGTGGTGCCTGTATAATGTAGTATTCCACATGGAAAAGAGAAAAGCAGATGTGGGCAGGGAATCACCGCTGTGCCCATGCTTCTAAAACTTGGTTGGCATTCATACCACTGAAATGTCTTGTATAGCACAACCAGCTCTGGAATGCTTCAGGCTTTTGGTATCATTTGGAGTTCCATCTTGCAACAAATCCAAGATTTTAAAGGTGTTTGCTTGAGTTGTCCAGGCTATCAAAGGAATTAGTACGTTATCAGAAACTGAATATGAAATTACATACTCATATTAATAAATCAGATGTTTTGATTAGATGACCTTAAAGGTCTTTTCCAACCTAAATGATTCTATGATTCCATGAAATTCCACATCTAGAAGGATATTTTTTCTAATTTATACTGACACTGTTTCCTTAAGCCAGAATGAAACTCTCTGTTCAGTGTGTCTAGAAGCTTTAAACTATGATTCGAATATTAAAATACATAGCTGGCTGTTCTGTTAGTTTTTATCATAACAATTGTTAACATTTGAGGACAAGCAAAAAAAAAAACCCAAAACTAGAGACTGTTGTTGCATCTGCTTCTTGAATGCAGTATATCAGTAATACTGTATTTGATGTTATTTTGATATCTGACTGGGGTTTTTTAGCTTAAAGAACAAATTTTGGGTTTATTAGCTCTTAAGAAAAATAACTAAGGAAATATTGTTTATGTTTAAGTGGCAACATCATCGACTATTATTCTTCTGTTAGGTGGAGTATCATTTGATGCTTCATATACAAATGCAGCTGTGTGAATTATCTTTGTGGGATTGGATTTTTGACCGTAATAAAAGATGCAACGAGAGCACAGAGGAAATGTCCAGTAAGAAGTCTTAAAAATTTTCTGTCTCATTATGAAGCAAGTAGTTCTTTCCTAACTGGTAGTCCACTTGCCTAATTCTGTTTTACTTCAGCAGCTTATAATATGGATCTTCATTAGATAAATAGAATCATTATTAGGTTCTTTATTCATTTCATCAGCTAGCAGCTTGTATTAAATCTTTTCATGATGTTGGTAAAGAGATTTAAGTTAATGTGTTTTAGACAGTTCTTCAAAAAAGAATGAATGTGTGCCTGAGGCATAGTTGTTACCTGGAGAGATCTCTGTCTGGGCAATGCTACTTATTTGGGATAGGTTTTTTTATTGACAGGATCTGCTTTTTCTCAGGAAACTGGTTAAATAATTGAAATTTTGCTTTGGTAGTAGTCTTGCTGGCACAAAATAGAACTCTTTGCAGGGTAATTTATCTGCTGTGGAAAATAGGAATACATCTTCTGTTCCAGATAGGTTACAAGAAAAATGAAAGTTTATTCTTAAGAATCAGGACTCCTACATAGGCTGATTTGTCATTGGTCTAAAGCATCTAGTATTTACCTTGCTGGAATGGCCATAGGAGTTCATATGTATTGATACCAAGATGTCTTCAATAACTGTTGACATTTGTAAGAACAAGTCTAATGCTTTTAAAACATTAGAGACATGTTCCTTTCTCTGGTTGTATAAAAAATCCCCATATGCTTAACAGATTGTAAGGCATAAACTGTATGATTAATGTTTAATCTTAGTTTTAATCATTGTTAAGACAAATCTGTCGTTCTCTTCAGTCATATATGCCTCCTATCAGCTGACTTCTGCTAATCTCTCCTGTAATCATAGTCTTTTAGCATAAATAAGCTAAAAGATGATGTTCCTGGTCAGGGAATGACAGAATTACTAGGGTATTTGACTTAGTAGGGTAGCACAACAGCAGAAAAATTAGGATCCAAAAAGGAAGGGTGCAAACTGACACCTCTACAGAAAACGTGTTGTTATGTAAATTAATATGATTTTACCTGGAATTGTATTTTTCATTCTAATTCAGTACTTCCATGTAAGTAAAGAATTTTTAAATTCATTATCAAATAACTGTCTGATGGAGTTTGGAGGAATCTTTTCAGGCAGACACATGTTCATGACCACTGAATTTTTGTTCTTGGAACTTGGCAGTTAGTTTTTGCTGTTTCAAAAACAGTATCTTAGGAGAAATATGGGAAATTCCATTTATAAATTGTGCTTATTCTGTTAAAAATGTCTTCCATGTCATAAATAGAATTCAACAAGACAAACCACAATAAACTTAAATAACTCATTAAAATTAGCTAAAATAATTTTAAATTTTAAATTGTTTTAAGGTCCATACCATCTTGTGGATGTCCGCTGGACAATGAAAATTTTTCAGGAGTTACTAGAAGGAGTATGTTATATCCACAGCATGGGAGTGATGCATCGAGACATTAAAGTAAGTTCATTGAATGAACTAATTACACTTGAGGTCGAAGAAAACAAAGATGACTTAAATTATGGGAGAATGAAAGCAAATTTATAGCTAAATTTGAGATGACCTGGGCTTTTAAGAGTTTAGCTGTCTTATGTGTGAAAAAATACATTGTCTCCTATACACCAGTATCATACTTCCTTTAAGCATTGTGCTCAATTACATTAACTTAAAGTGAATTATGATTAAGCTCTGGAAATGTTTTCTCCTTTGTGGAGCCATTTTCTTGTTCTAAACAGGGATGGTCAGATTGGTTTGGTTTTGTCTTGGTCTTTCCTTAACCAGGGTAGGACCTAAATCCTAATTACCTAAAAGAAATGAAATTATTTTAGGTAATTATAAAAATAAGCGAAACCCAGTGACTACAGCTCAGTTGGCCAAGTGTGTATCTGCTTTGAAAATATGTTCAAGTTACGGTTGTAGATAATTGCTGTCTTTCAAAATGGTTGTTATTTTTCTTAAGGGACTGAAATTGTAGGTGGTATTAGTGACTGAATGTAAAGGTTTAGTTTCATTGCAATTAAGAGTAATGAAGAGCAGACTTAAAACAGTGACACTTTGAATGATTCAAATAGCATGCCTTTTATACGTTCCTGTGAAGTGTTTTTGGAACTCCAGTCATAAGAAAGGTTTTGACTTAAATGTGAAGCATGAGTACATGAATTTTGCTTAATCTGACTTGAATAGCAGGGACATGAATGTGTATTTTCCTACTGTGCTTCCTACACAGGTTCTGTGCATCTCATACAGTAACTGTATGAGGAAATGAGTGTAAAGATGTCATGGGTTCAGCAGTAGCAGTCATTTTTCTCCTTCTTGGTATCTGGTGCAGCACTGTGGTTTTGATTTTGGTCCTGGGAGCTGTGCTAATAACACCAGTGTTTTCAGTTACTGCTTGGTAATGTTTTGGTCTGACCAAGGACTTTCTGAGTCTAATGCTCTGCCAGGGAGGAGGGGAGGCCGGGAGAAAGCAGAAATGGGGCACCTGACCCAAACTGACCAAAGAGGTATTCCATATCCGGAAGGATGGGGGTGCACTGCTTGGTTGGGCTGGATATAGGTGGTGAGCGATTGCATTCTTTTCCCTTGTATTTCTCTTGTCATTATTATTATTGGTGATAGCAGCAGTGATTTATGTTATACCTTAGTTACTAAACTGTTCTTACCTCAACCTGTGGGAGTTGCATTCTTTTGATTCTCCTCCGCACCCCCCTGGGACTGGGGAAAGAAAGGGGGGAGTGAGTGAGCTAACTGTGTGAGGCGCTTAAACCACGACAAAACATCATCTTGATTATTAAAACTCCATGTGTGGAAACTTGGAACTACTTGAAAATACACAGTGTTCACTCTGGATGATTTTATTGTTTCTGCCAGCTGTTTCAGGATCAACTGTTTTTTTGTTTTCCTGTTAAGCATCATCATGGCCTTACTGTCCAAGTCCTGGTAGTTGTATAAAGAATTCCATAGTAGGAGCTTGTTTTCACCACATATTCTTCTAAAGGTGCTTTTGCAGAGGTCTTGCAGAAACAGTAATTTCTGTGATAATGTTACAAGGAAGTCTTTCAGCATTTGAAATTCTGAGAACAGAAGTCCAGTGAGTGGGTACCCTTGATTATCTCTTTACTTCAGTGGAAATGATAAGCCTAGCAACTTGTTCAGCACTGCTGTATCTTTTAAATTTGATCTACATTGAAGAAATGAAGCCTGGAGATTGCCCAGCTCTGATACGATTACCATGTCTGCTTTATACTCTTAACAGACCTATTTCCCTTGCCACCTGAGCAGGCCTCATGAAGAGCTTTTTCCCCTTTATGATCTTGGGTGTTTACGTTAGCTCCATTACTTAATAGTAAAGAGATGCAGTCTGCGTTGACACTTAAAATTCTGCTCATGCTGTGCATACTGCAACATGAAGGGCAGTTCTTCCACAAGTTGGACTGGCAAAGTTAATATTTGTTCCAGAGGTGATTAAAGTTGCTGTCATCTCTGTGTTTAGTGACCCTGTGGCTGTGTGAAGAGGTGTCCAGCCAGACTTGTCACTGTCTTTTAAGTTAACGAGTGAATGTAGGTGGAAAAGCATCATCAGACTGTTGGCCTAAACATAGAAGACAGATAATTACTGATTTTTAGGATTTATCTGATGTTTTTACATTTTGCAAGAAACAGAGACACATTTCTGTACAGTGCTCTGATGTTGGCTGTGAACAAATATTAGGAGTTGCCATGACCTAACAGAAGCTTGGTCATTAACTTGCATTTGTTAACCACAGCTTGTGCCCAGCAGGAATGCATAAGATGGTGTTAATGCCTTTACCTTTTATTTCCTAATTTTATAGCATAAGAAATGAGTCATCATGGTTGAGCTTTGGGTCAGTGAAGTTTCCGGAAGTGAGAACAAGCAGAAGTTTCATCTCATTTGTACATACAAACATAATCTGGGAGTGCTTGGGCTCCTAGATTATAGAATTGTAGAATGGTTTGGGTTGGAAGGGACCATAAAACCATCTAGTTCTATGCACACCCCCACCATGCACAGATACCTTCCCACTAGATCAGGGTGCTCCAAGCTCCATCCATCCTGGCCTTGAACACTGCCATGGCTGTGGCAGCCACAACTTCTTTTGGCAACCTGTGCCAGTGTCAGTAAAAAATGTCTTCTCTATATCCAATCTAAATCTACCCTCTTCAGTTTAAAACTGTTGCCCCTTATCCTGTCACTACTGACCCTGGTAAAAAGTCTCCCTCCTTTTTTGTAAGCCCCCATTATATATTGAAAGGCCACAGTAAGCACCCTGGAGCCTTCTCCTCTTCAGGCTGAACAAGCCCAGCTCTCTCAGCCTGTATCCATAGCAGAGGTGCTCCAGTCCTCGGAGCATCTCCATGGCCTCCTCTGGACTTGCTCCAACAGCTCCACATCTTCCTTATGTTGGGGTCCCCAGAGCTGGATGCAGTTCTCCAGGTTGGGTCTCACAAGAGCAGTAGAGGGGGAGAATCCTCTCCCTTGACCTGATGGTCACACTGCTGGTGATGCAGCCCAGGACAGTGATGGTTTCTGGGCTACAAGTGCATACTGCCAGGTTATAGCCAATTTTTCATCTGTCAGTGGTGCCAAGTCCTTTTGGGCTGTTTGCAGTGTAAGAAGTGTATTCAACAGTCACTGGTGGTTTTTTGTCTGAGTCAAGATACACTACTTTTGGTTTATATTGAGCAAGAAAAAAATTCAAATTCAAACTGGAGATGTGATTCTGCCATATGTTGCATTAGGTCAAGTATGCTATCATTTGGGGAAGCAAATTTCCCATTTTCTGCTGGGAGAAAAAAAAAAATACATTTCCACTGAAGCTATTTCCTGTTTTGCTTTTTTTCCTTTTTTCTTCATCCTTCATACGCGGGTTTTTTGCCCAAATGGTGTTGCCAACACATAATTTGGTATTGGCTATGACTTTTTTTTCCCCTCTGTCACTAATGGGAGTGTTAATTATACCTGTGAAGCACTGGATTTTATGGTCTGTAACAGCTGAAATTTCATACGTACTTAAACAGATATGTTTACAGATTTTATACTCTCTTGTTTTGTAGCCCAGAAATATCTTTCTACATGGATCAGATCATTGTGTAAAAATAGGAGACTTTGGATTAGCCTGCAAAGACCTTCTTTGGGATCATGCAGACCAGTGGTTTAAGACAGAAAGGAAAAATGGTAAGAGAATAAAGCTTAATGGGTTTCTGTGATATTAAAACCATCAAATATCAAATTCTGAAGTGAAATGGTAATGAGGTAACACTAACTGGAAAGTGTAAATTGCCCTTTTAAAGGACTGATGCATACTTCAGGAGTGGGGACCTGCCTCTATGCCTCACCAGAACAATTGCAGGGATCTCACTATGATTTCAAGGTAGGAAGTAGTAGTGTGTTTTTTTTTTTTTTTTCTATTAACACATGAAAGTGATTGGAATAACACAATATATAAAAATCCCTCCTACAGTTTCTCCTAATGATTTGCTGAAACATGGCAAAAATAATTTGTTTCTAAGATCTTCTTGAGGAATGTACAGGTTTGAATTTGTGTTCTGTCAGCAGTGTCCTGATACTTTTCCTATTATCAGGAAACTTCATTGTCATGAAATGTTTTCATATGGTAATTTTCTTAATGAGAAAAAGATATCCACTAAGTAATTAAAAATAGCAGTTATATCAGACTTTTTCTTCACTCCATTACCAGTCAGACATGTACAGCATGGGTGTTATCCTGCTGGAACTCTTCCAACCATTTGGAACAGAAATGGAAAGAACAGAAGTTCTCACATGTTTACGGAATGGCCAAATTCCTCATACTTTCTATAAGAAGTGGCCTGTTCAAGCCAAATACGTTAAACTCCTCACCAGTCAGAGTGCTACAGAAAGACCAACAGCTGCACAGCTCCGTGAAAGTGAACTATTTTATACCACGGAACATGTAAGTTATGCCAATAACCTCAACTTTTATGGGATAAAGAAATATAAAATGCTTTTGATTTTCTGTATTATCAAGGTTTTTTGGTTTGTTTGTACCCTAACAGCATTGTGTGATCAAGACATTTTCCAGGTACAGTATTTAGGCCACTGTAATTAATGTTTCTGGTGTCTTTGCAATGAAACAAATGAAGACTGGGCTGCTGGTTTTGAGGTATTTTTATATGTCAGAAAAGGTTTTGAAGCTTTTCAGCAGCTCTGCAGAATCTTTTTATTATTTTCCCTTCTCACGCTTTTTTGTTTGTGTAGTATCAAATATGCAGAATAGCATCTATAAATGAAGTAAACTGGCTCTCATTTTTAGGTTATTTCTAACCTACAACAGAAGGTGAGACAGCAAGAGGAAGAAATAGAGAAACTGAGAGAGAGAGTAAGACTGCTTTCAGAAGAACAAGGTGAACTAGGTTCCCCTGTTTAAGTATGGAAGAAACCTGTATTGCATGCTAAATGATATGTTTCTTTTTTTACATAAATACATTTCGATGCATTTTAATTCTTCTGTCTGTTCTTTAAGGGTATTCATCTTTTCATCTAAGTTCAGAAGTCTCCAGTCAACAGAAAGTATTCATGTTGCACTGAGCCTTAGGACCACTTAACTTGTGTAGATAAGCATTTGGGTTACAGGGGAAAAATTAAGGAAAAATTAAAAGCGCAGCATGTATTTACATAAGACTACTGCACATAACTTACAATCATTGACAAATATGCGTGTCATGTAGCAGTTAGAAAAAGGTCACACCCAAAGTTAGCTGTAATATTTTTATTGATTTTAGAATTCTGTCCAACTGTATACTTGAATACATCTCAGAAAGGATTCAAACCACTACAGCAGGCATGAGGGGGAATAAGATTAAAATTACACCATTATCAAGAGTACAGGCTTACTTGAGTAGGCTCAGAATAGAGCTGAAAGGTGCCAAGTTCTCACATGACTTCATCCATTTTTGCACATTGGCTGGGGCAGCATTGGCACTACCCGTTTGCTGAAGCACAGACCATGCAACAATGTCTGCTATGGTGAGTTCATTTCCCACCAGCCACGCTGCCTTGCCCAGGGCCGCATTCATAGAGCGCAAGACTGCTCCTTTTTCCTTACTGTTACCTTCTCTGAGCTGGAAGATGGCTGTATCAACCCAGCTGTCAATCAGAGTTGAAGTAACTGCATTGTATTTGTGGCCCAACAGGGAAAAGAGGAATCTGGCGATGTTCCCTTCTCCTTCAATAGGGCACATTGTTTGAATGCTAAACTTCATCTGGGGTTTTGGAACTAAAATTAAGAAAAGAAAAAATAGCGAATACCACATGGTAAAGAAGTTAAATGTAATAGCAATGCCATGATGTGTTTTATCTTTGATGCCAGAAGCACTGTTAACGTAATTAACCTAAGGAACAATTTTCCATTTTCTGAGTCTGAATAGACTAATGCAGGAACCTGGGACAGAGATAACTTTTTGCACATTTCAGCCAAATCTCCCACCTCATTCCTATTCTAGCAAACTTATTTCTAGACACTGAAAAACACTTCTATAAAAGAAATCCTGTGGGTACAACCAAGCATGTAAATGTCATGTGTATTTTAGTAGTGGTAACTACAAACACAAGTCTTCCTCCTCTGTCCCCATCATTAATAGCTATAAAAAGAGAGCAAAAATGTTATGTGCAGTATGTATCCATCATATGTCAGCACAAGGATGCCAAAGCATCTGTTGTCAAGGTTTAAATGCCCAAGTTTCATTTTCTCACCTATTGTGAAACACTGATCTACAAGATTAACTTTATTCTTACCGTCTTTCCATATAAGAGTAAAGCACAATTGATACTCGTGACGAGGTTGCTTCTTAGTCTGCTTTCCAAAGCATTTCAGGTTTTCTGGCACACTTTTCACAGATGAATGCGTATGAACAGCTGATAATATTTTATAGCGTTCACAAAGCAGATTGTGCAGTACTAATAATGACAATGGAGGTAGAGATGGATTTGCATTGATTACAACATCTTTCAGGGCACCATAATCCTGAATGGAAAGTAAAACATTCAGCAGAGAAGACACTGAAAGAGATTTTGTTTGACCCCAAAGAGTACATAACCATGTATGTGTGTATCTAAAATTCTAATGCTACTCAAATCTATTCAAGTTTGGATGTTTAAAACTTCTTTAAACATGTAAAAACCTTCTCAACATAGTCAAGAACATGACAGGTAAATTTGAGACAAATCTGAAGGTAAAGTTAAAATTTCAAGCTAGTAACAAGCAAAAAACCAAGTGTCATAATTTCAGAATCAACTATTCTAGCTTAGAATTATATCCAAATAAGAATATACGGGATTTGTTATTTATAAACTTTTGTATCTATAATCTGGATGTTCAAAATTATATGGTAGTTGTAGGTTATTTGTAAGGCCGTAAGAGTTGTCTAACGAGTTCTGAGTGTCCCAGGTATTAATGCCACCCTTCCAACCCTAACAATTTGAGAGCAGAGAAAGTACCCATCAATTTATATCACTCAACCGAATTTACCTTTCCAAGCATCACATCCAAATCTGTTCCATTGGCTGTCAGAGAACAGTCATTTGTTTGAATCATGTTAGTTACATCAGTGTCAGCATCTAGAGTTGGTGTCATCTTTGAGAGACCATCGACAGCACTCTTCAGTTCGTACAAGCGTTTCAGAATCAACTCCTGGCGGGCTTCAAGTGCTTGCAGTGAAGGATCAATGTCTTCCTACAGGAGAGGAAAACCAAGACTGCATAAATGTTCACTCAACTCAGCATCAAAATAGTCCACAGCTTACTTGACAACAAGTTTAGAAAGACTTTAAACACCTTCAAAGAACCAGAGCATCACGGAATGCCACGGTCTTATGTCAAACAATTGTCTTTAGCAGGTATGAAGGTGGCAACCAGTGGGTTATTTAATCAAATCTCTGAAATCTTCCTGCTTAAAGTTAATTTTTTTTAATCCAGTGGCCACAACAAACTCTCTAATATAGCATATAGCAGACCACAACCACAGAGACTTAGAGTTGGCCATGAAATGCTGAATTAAAACTTGAAAAAACAAAGTTACAACGATTCTCTCTGGCCCAGAAAAGCAGACTGAGTATGTGCTGAGGCTGCCAAACAAGGAAATGTTCTGACAATTCATGAATTTAGTGAAGTAAAAAACCCTGCAGATTTGGCTGGATGGTATATCATATGAAATAACACTTTGTAGTCATTCTCTGGTTCACAGAATATAAACTATACAGAAAAAAAGGTAACTGGCTTTGTTGCATGCTAATCCCGAAGCATGTTATCTCAACTATCTTACAAGTAACTTGCTCAACCTATCAAGCAAACTTCCTTTCAGTCTAATGGATAAAGAGATAACAAGCAATGTATCCAAGTGAAATCCTGATACCCACTTACACAACACTCCCAAAGGCAAGTCATGGAAACACCTCCTCAGTGACCATTATTTGCCTACAGGTTTTCCTATCATGCAATTCCACGAAATAAAAACCACTCTCGGAGGAGATGTGAAGTTAATTGTTGCAGTGGGAGTGCAGCTTTGTGAGCATTCCCTTGCAGTTCTGCCCCAAGTATCACCACCGGCAACCTGGGCAAGGGCATAGCACATACTGAAAAGACTGATGCATCAAGCTAAAAATGGCGACAAACAACCCAGAAGAATCCAAAGCATTCCTGACCCTGAAAGAGGCTGAAATCAACTAAATGTATTACCGCTTTGCGGTTTTGTCTAATACAGTAACCGAGACCAGGGTGGAGGGTGTGTAGCTGCATCGTTCCCATCTCAACAGCAGAGACGAGAGCCGGGAGGATGACGATGCAGCAGGACGGGACAGGGCATGCTGGGCCAGCTCCGGTACTGCAAGGGCTTGGCCCAGCGGCCAAACACGCCTGTTTCAATGTAAAACCTGAGCAAGAGCCACAGGCGAGAGCCCCAAGAACCCAGGCTGCGAGTTACCGAAAGCTCAGCAAGCACCCCAGAGAGCTTCCTGACAAAGCTGTTTGTACTGAACCCTCGCAAGCGCTGCTAATATAATAAACGCGGAGCAATCGGTGCGGCCTGTGCTACCACGCCGCTCCCGCGGGCTGAGGCAGCTGGTCGCGGATGCCCGGCCCCGGGGGCTCCTTCCAGCTGCCCCCGGAACAAACCCCAGCCCAGCGTGGCCGGAGGCGGGCTCACTGCCGCCCGCGGTGGGCCTTCCCCAGGGCTGGCCAGGCGGGCCCAGCCGCTGCCCCCTCGCTCATACCGGCGGCGAGGCGGCAGGCGGGTGCTGGTTGTGCAGGCTGGGCAGACGGTACATGCAAGTGGGAAGGTGCTCCGTCAACACCACCCCGCTGGCACCGTGGAACGGCCTCACCTTGTACATGGGCATGGCGGCACCCACCCCGGCGCGCACCCCGCTGCCGGCCTCCGGTAAGCCCGCCCACCCGCTGTGCCCATTGGCCCGAGCGGGCTCTCGACGCCTTACTGCCTCACCCGCCACCCAATGCACGCTGGCTATGTCACCCCGCCTCCTTGTGGTCTTCCTATTGGCTAGCGTGAGCCATTGATTCTCCAAGAGACTCCTCTCCGTGGGGTAAAAGGCCAGCTCCGATTGGACAGCTCTATTGACTAATTGGCGTCAATATAGTCGAAACGTGATTAGGATTGGCGGTCTTTTACACTCAGTAGCTAATGACTGACCGGAGGCGGGGCCGGTGGGGATGGCGTTCTGAGTGAGGAAGACGGAAGTCCTAATGGAGGCAGTAGCGCCTTGGTGAGTGTCTGCCCTGGGGCGCGCTGGAGCGGGCCGCAGCCTTACCCGCGTCGGGCCGGGGCCGGCTATAGCCTTACCCCAGCGGTGGGCTCGCCCCTCGCTCGCACTCTGTTGCCCGGGGCTTGGCCGCTGGCGCCTTTGCGGCCTCCTCGCCCGCCTCTGGCTTCTCAGGTCCCGTCTCCTATCCCGTCTCGCGCAGGGAGGCCTATGGGACTCCTCAGGCGCTCCGCATTTGCGTGCGACCATCCGGAGCATCGGTGTTTTACCCCTGCCCGCCCCTGGGTGCTGAGTGCTCTCGCTTGAGGAGAGCGGAGTATTGCCGTGAGGCGAGCATTTCCCGCTTTCTTTATGCTGTTTTCTTTCTACCCCTCTTTTTCAAGCCTTGAACCTGCCAAAGCCATCAGGGCCATCGACAGTAAGTCTGTTCATCGGATCTGCTCGGGGCAGGTTGTGCTGAATCTTGGCACTGCCGTGAAGGAGTTGGTGGAAAACAGCCTGGATGCTGGAGCTACCAACATTGGTAACCTTTGCTTAGTAATTCCATTAAATTTCATAGACCTTTGAAGTACTTCTTTTTCCTCAAAGCAGAGTGCATAGTAGCAGATCTTCCCTTGTTTAAGTTTGAGCCCATTACCCCTTGTTCTACCACTACAGTCCTTAATGAAGAGCCCCTCCCCAGCATCCTCATAGGTCCTCTTCAGATACAGGAAGGCTGCTATGAGGCCTTCACGTAGCCTTCTCCTCTCCAGGCTGAACAGTCCCAGCTTTCTCAGCCTCTCTTCATACAGGAGGTGCTCCTGTCGCTGATCATCAAAAGATATTTTTGTTGTTCTTCAAACTTGACATAGAAAACCTTTATCTGGTAAAGTTACTTGAAGTACAAAATTAACCCTGAATATTGTATGTGAACCTACAGAAATAAAGGACCTCACTCATTTTTGTAGATATAAAACTTAAAGATTATGGAGCTGAACTGATAGAGGTTTCAGATAATGGATGTGGAGTGGAAGAGGAAAACTTTGAAGGCTTGAGTAAGTTGAACCTTTTTCATCATTTGTATTTGGACATTTTTAAAGATTGTTTTCAGTGAAAAAGCTACTTAAAAACAACAAACAAATGAAAACACCTAAACTCCTAAGTTTAATAATTTTTAACAGATACTCAGCTTTATATAATGTGTGCATGATGTGCAAGACTTCAGCAAAATTGGACTGGGCTGCTGTAGTGCTGTTGTGGTTATAGTTCTTGTACCTCAGAAGTAGCCTTTGATTTGATTGCTGATTTAAGTGGAGTAAATGGTAATAGAAAAAAGTTATAACAGAGAAAGTCCTTTAAATATTTGTTTAGATTCAGTCATGTTGAGTAATTGAGTCACTGTTGAAGATGTTGAGCTTTGTGGAAGTGACTGCTTTTGAGAGGTGACTTATAAACCTGAACACTTGCTGTAAGTGAACCAACTCTGCATACATGACTGTCATGTTTTCCATTTGCTAGTTCTACATTGCATGAAATGGGAGCAGAAATCCGTGACAGGTACATCAACAGCAGAGGCATCTTGTAATGCATATACAAATAATGCTGTATGAATTTTAGGTATAAGTATGGAATAAAGGGATTTTATGAGGATTTTAAAGACATCTAGCTCATAGGGCAAGGGGAAAGGAAATATGCAGAAGGCTTTCTGCTTCTTGATATGCATGCAGAATCTGCATGCTTAGACCAGTGTCACTTAGAAGTAAAATACATATTTTAAACATCTTTTTCCAGCTATGAAGCATCATACATCAAAGCTACAAGATTTTTCTGATCTAATACATGTTGAAACATTTGGGTTTCGAGGTGAAGCTCTGAGTTCACTGTGTGCACTAAGGTATTGCTATTAAACTTGTTATTAGTAGGAAGTTAGTATATGCACAAAAATAACTGAAGCCAACTTTTCAGTTTACTATTACTGATAAAACAAGGCTTTGAAAACTTCATGTTTCTTAATGTTAGGTGGATTTTGAGCAAAAGGTTGCATGACATCCTGAGTCCTTCCCAACTAACATTATTGTATGACTCTAAGCATCTGAAATGATTTTGTGATTCTAAGCACCTTCTTGGTTATTTTATGTACAACATTCAGCATTACTAAGTATGCAGATCTGTACAGGGTGGAACTGTGTATTTGCATAAGTGTTTGATCCTCTGATGCAACGCACTGTGATGTCTAAGAGCTGTTTGCCAGGCTGTTGCTCATTAAAACTGTACTTAAACTCCCAAAGTGCGTATTTGTGCACAGCTTTTGTTCATGGTTCTGTGGTCAAGAATATTCTGATGTTATGTGTTAGTGTGAGAAATGTGGTGTCCTCAAAGCCAGACTTTTAACAGTGTATTTTATAGGAGAAGAAATGGATACAAGTGAAAATGCTTGCATTGTAGCTGGGAAAATGTTATACTAGTCTTTAGATATGCTTTAGTTGTATGTGGTAAAGAGTTAGTTTTAATTAAATGAATAGTATTGGCATAGTTTCTATGCCTGATGAGGGGATGAGGAATGGGTAAGAAAATACAGTGCTCAGCATATAATTCTGTTGTCTCTTCTGTTCTGTTAGTGATGTTACCATTTTTACCTGTCATAAGTCTGCAAAGGTTGGGACTCGGTTGGTCTTTGATCACAATGGTAAAATTGCTCAGAAAACACATTTTCCACGACCACAGGGAACGACTGTGAACATACAACAGTTGTTTTATACTCTGCCCGTGCGGCATAAGGAATTTCAAAGAAACATTAAAAAGGTATGTTAGGTCAGAAATTGTTATTTCAAAGGATTGTCACCCCAGAACTTATTCACTGCTGATACTGCATTGAGAACTGTACTCAGTTCTCTGAGAATACATTGATTTTTGTCAGACTGTTTGCGCCTGTCGTGTATCTTAATCAAATAAGAAAACAGTGATCCTGTATTCTTTCATCTTACGTTTTGCAGTGATTGGTTTTAGAGGTGCATTCTCAAATGTTCAGATTTTAAACAGAATCTATATCATGAACACTTCTGGATGTTTTAAAATCAGGGACTGCCGTGTTACAGCTAAATACAAATCTTGTGAAGATTGTTTCTTTTTAAAGCACTATTTTTCGCATCTAATTTTTTATATTTAGTTTCTAAAGGTATAAAAGAATTATTAAGCACCCTCCCCCACCATCTTTTTTTGTTTTGCCTTCAAATATTGACTGGTTTGCTTTATAAAGACACATTTCATACAAATGGGAACTTTCTTTTTTTTTTTTCTTTAATAGGAATATGCAAAAATGGTCCAGCTATTGCAGGCATACTGTATTGTTTCAAAAGGAGTGAGGATTAACTGCACTAATCAAGTTGGCCAAGGGAAAAAAAGCTCTGTGATGTCCACTACTGGGAGTCCTAGTTTAAAGGAAAACATTGGAGCAGTATTTGGGCAAAAACAGGTGTTACTTTTATTTTTAAAAGGAGAGATTGTATAACTATATAGAGACATTTCCAATATGTAATAAATAGAGGGGGTGTAGGAAACCTTTTAAAAGCTCTAAAACAATGCAGCGTGTGTTGACTTCTAGCACACCCTGCAGGTTGAAGGAGAAACAGTGTAGCCTCCAGATTGCCTTGAAGTTTCTAAAACTGCTTGCAGATGTTTTGATGGAAAAGAAATTATTTAGGAAACAGGGTTACAACTATATTATTACAACCATAGACAATATTGAGTAGTCGACAGCTTCTGGCTGTTGATAAGTGCTTCCTCCCTTCACCATGCCCATGTACAGATTTCAAAGCCTTGGTCATGCTGTGGCTGAAAGACTAGATGAAAAATGTAAATTTTTCTTTCCATGTAGCAACAAACATAGCTGAAAACTCCATGTTACCCAAATAGAATCCTTTGCTTATAGCTTGCTTATATAATATCAAATACTTAAATGTATACTCAATGGAAGATTCTCTAATGACAGAAAAATAATAGAGGCATGATTGGGAAAATGTAGTAAACATACCTGTACTTAGGTAGGTTGTGATTCAAATAACATTACTTTTCTAATAGTTTTATTGTTATCTCAAAAGAATCTATTATTATTTGCCTTTCGGCTTTGCATAAGGCTTGATTAGATCACATATATAAATGTATCTGGAGAGTCCAAATCATTCTGTTGTTCTGCCTATGTACATTTTCAAGTAAGGGTCTGTGAATCAACTGAGGCAAACGTAGTGGTATCAAATGATGAGAACAAAAAAACCCACCATTTTATCAAATGGATTTTAAGGAGAGTAAATAATAAAATAGAAGGAAAAATGTTTCATTTCCTTTATTTCCCCTTGTTTTAGTTGCAGAGCCTCATTCCTTTTGTTCAGCTACCTCCTAATGAAGCTGTTTGTGAAGAGTACGGAGTCAACGCTACTGACATGCCACAAAATCTTTATAGGTAATTGGAAAAGTATAGTCCACTATCTCCAATGGCATTTTACCATAACCCAAAACTCATTAAAAAAAGGAAGAAAAAAAAAAGGGTGTGGTAGTTAATAGTATTAAAAATTACCAAGAACATCAGAATAGATATTAGTGTATAATTTGGGGAAAGACCATTGCATGATTAAAAAAGCTAATTCAGGACTAAGATGTTGCTAATCAGATGAGTAGGAAGGGCAAAACACTATTCCTTGTATTTTAGTAAGTTAGATATTACTGTAATCTCCAGCTGAATGTCGCCTTTATCAGTGCCCTGAGTAACTGGATGGATGAATTGTATCTGTTGTTCCTACCTATATTTCTTTGGGTTTGTTACTTAGAAATGATACCAGGTGAATGAGAATCAGTTTCTGTAATTACCCTTTACTGTCTTTAAGTGTACTTTTCCAATCCCTCATATGTGAGCTTTATTGGCAAACAGATGTATCAGTATCTGACCATTGAAAGTTCACAACTGACCTGTCATCTTCTGGTTTCAGAGCAGAAAACAAAAGCTACTTCTCTTGAAATCAGTGAGCTACTCTTTCAATTGTCTGATGCCTTTTTGGAGCTGAACATCTAGCCTTTGCCGGATAAGGAATTAGGAGAGGAAATAAGTATACATATTTACTGATGCTGTATAATAGTGTTTCTTTTAGCCCTTTATAAAATACTCATCCAGTAAAAAAGTCTGAAAAACTTCTTTTGCTGCTCCATTTTACCTTACTGTTGTTGTTCTTCAACAGTATTACAGGCTTCATCTCTCGCTGTGATCATGGTGTTGGAAGGAGTGCAACAGACAGGCAGTATTTCTTTATCAACCAACGTCCGTGTGATCCAGCAAAGGTGAGGGTTTTATTTTTCTAAGATCACCAATGCTGGCTTGTTTCATGCTTTCAGAAAGCTACTAGATGAGCAGCTGATATCTCTTTTTGTAGCTTGATGCTGCAAGTTTCTGTATGTTAAGGTGTTGTCTTCATTGTGTCTATTTGTATGTACAAAACCTCACTCATTATTTAGTTCATTAATTGTTTTGAAGGAGGTTAAGTAACAATTACTGATGGGAAATAGAAGATAATAGTTTTGGCACTTACTGTTTTTTCACCTCTGCAGGTTGTCAAACTTGTGAACGAAGTTTATCATGTGTACAATAAACACCAGTATCCATTTGTTGCCCTTAACATTTGTGTAGATTCTGGTAAGTTATGCATAATTTTCAGTAGCGTCAGTAAAGTTTGTAATTTAATTGATGAATAAATTGTATTTGTTTAGAGAATATTGTAACTTTTTATCTGCATGACTTCCTGCACTGGGGTGAATAAGTCCAGAGGAGGGCCACGAGGATTATCAAGGGACTGGAGCACCTCCCCTATGAAGACAGGATGAGAGAGTTGGGGCTGTTCAGCCTGGAGAAGAGAAGGCT
>JASSUY010010829.1:0-11584 GCA_032466535.1 Forpus xanthops
GCTGGTCACACTCCTTTTGATGCAGCCCAGGATACGGTTGGCTTTCTGGGCTGCAAGAGCACACTGCCGGCTCATGCAATTCTGTTTTCTTTCACCACCGCTTTGATGGATGGTGATACTGTGTAATAGGGATATTATAGAGGAGGAGAAACCTTGCATTAGCACAATACAGCAGTGCAAAAGGGATTCAAAACAGAGCTGCATTGCCAAATCTGGAAGCGAAGAGGAAGTGCTGATCTTCAAAAGGAAAAGCCATTACAAGTTAAAAGAAGGAATAACCTAGCCAGTGATTCAAAGCAAGGATAATGGCCACTGGATTCATCTTCTCAGCTACCTTCTCTATGTGGAATGGCTCAAAATTAGCAACGTCTATATTATCTTTAAAACCCTCAGCAATACCAATATAGGAACACAGGGAATAGGAGAAAACTCAATTTTAACAGGAATTGCTCATCTTCTGTTCCCATTCCCCCCCTTGTATTCTCCCATTTGCCCGAGTTGCTCAGTCCCTGCACCCTTCCTCACCCCTGCACAGTCATAGCTCTGGGACAAAGGCTACACTTATCACTATTATACTCCTAGATCCCATGTGTATGGGCACACACGTGCATATGTACATCAGAAGGAAAAGACTAAGACAAACACTTCCCGATTTTATTCTTTGCTGAGGCACAGCCACTGGAGACATTTCTGTTTGTCTGGGCAGCACTAAGACAGAAGATCAATCAACGCAAACATGCTACCTCTTGTTCCTTTTAATCCTTTTCCCAATTCTTTCCTTTAATATATCCTGTCACTCTGCACCTAGGTGGACGTCAGCAATGTCATGGAGTCTGTCCTGCAGAAAATATTAAAAATCTAAATAATGCAATTTAGGAAAGAAGCACTAAAGATTGAAAGCCGGAAAACTGCACTACTGAGCCCAGAAAATGGCTCTTGATGCTTCAGCAAGCCCAGGGGACCCCAACAGAGTAACACTAACAGGGATGCTTTCTGAATTATCTGAAGGAGAACAACTGGAAACCAGAAGTACAGAGGTGCTGAATCTCCACCTGAGCAAGTCTAACATTTGGGATATCTTCTCATCCTATGGAGGAAGCAGGAGAAAAAAGGTAACCCTACTTCCTAGGAAACGACAGCTGCAAACTGCAATGGGAATTTCACTTTTTACAATCTCAAATGTTCCACTTTCACACAGAAGATTTTGCTTCTATGCAGACTCTTTCCTATGCCAGGGATTTCCCAGTCTTTCAGGGCCCATCTACATTGTCACTGCCATAAGACAAGAGACCATCACTTCTGTGTCATGTATATCCACAGTGAATAATAACTAGACCCAGCAGGCCTCCCCTCATCAAACTGTATGCATATATCCCAGGTTGAAAGGCTCATTTTCTTATCAGAGTCTATTTTCCTTCAGGCTAAATCCTTCACCATCTTTTCTCTGACTCCTGCCATATGCAAATGTCAAAGGGTCATATACGAAACAGTGAAATGGAAAGGAATGAGGACAGAAACACCTCCTAAGCAGTGTGGTGCTGCCTGCAGATTCCCAATCCCGGATCAGAGGGGTTTTCCTCCTTGCTGTCTTTCAGCATAAAGAAACAGGCACTGTGCAACTACACAGTGATAAAGGAGACCCTGAGCTGCAATAGGATTTTAATGACTGGCTTTCACTGGGATCCTGATTATGACCTTAAAGGTCTTTTCCAACCTAGGATTCTAGCTTTGCTGGCAGTGATCTTGTTTGGAATATTGTTATATCATTTCCCTGATAAAGAGAAGGAAGAATGATGATCTTTTGGAGTCATTAAATCCCAGAAAATACAGATTGCTCTCTTCCAGTTCAAAGAAGTGGCAGTGACAAATTTTTTAACAGCTATTCAAAGACTTAAAAGAGCAGTTAAGCTTCTACTCTCAAATACATCCCTTTCCCTAAAAAGATTTTGTAGGCCCCCATACCATTTGTGTATTTGGAATGGATTTCCATACTTTTGAACCGAAACAGATGGAGATAAGTGACATAAATATAGGGCCCAGAAAATTTTCCTTTAGCAGTCATTGATCCAAGACTTTTGAAGACTAATTCAAATAGCACTAAAGAAGACATGACAAGGCCAACACTGTTGCTGTTTGTGCTGGGTCACAACAGAGCTGGCTGCTGAAAGTCATAAATCCATTGTGAGCTGAACTTCCCCAACTTCAAAACTCAAACTCGTTTTCCCTCCTGGACTTCCCCTTTCCTTTTTTGCTCCAAACACATTCATGTTTGCACATCAGACAAATGGGAGAGAGAGCACCTATAAATTAACAGTTGTGCCTTCTGGAGCCTTGAAAGGGCAGAAATAAAGAGCTACAATATTGGTAAGTGCACAGACACTGTGGTCCCACGGCCTGAGATACAGGTTCTTTTTGTCACATGACATACCAGGACAGTTCTCTACCTAGCTGATGGGCCAAATTAACACAGAAAATGCCACATCACTCACACACACACATTTGGAATGCCAGTGACACACTTGTACCCTTGAATCCCCAAAGTCTCCAAAGAGATACAAACATGGCATTTGCATCTTTCTGTCGTAACGAGGAAACCTGTACAACCCCCAGACCTTCATGGCAATTCCAGGCATGGAAAAGCAGCAGCCCTCCCAAGCAGAGGGACACGGAGGTAGGTATCTCTCACAGCAGCCCAGGATGACTTACCTCCCATGCTACTGATTCTGAATAACATGACTGAGTCTTTCAAAGAGTTTCCACAAGTTTCAGAGCAAGTCAGGCTGAGAGCAGCTGTAGAAAATAGAAAGAAGTCTATTTCTCAGGAAGATCAGCCTGCTGCACAGGAAGGACGGGGTGCACAGTGTGCCAGAGCTGTGTTATTTGCCAAAACACCAAAAAGAAGCAATAGAAAGCTGTAAGTCAGCTGCCAGTTCCACGAGCACAGACTGACTCCAAAGCTAACACCGGATTACAAAGAATTACTTTTCTGTTTGTGTTAAGCAACCCTTTCCAACACTAAAAAAGCTCACTATCTGAGCAGCAAGTGACAAGTACCAGCATAGACAATAGCTAAAATAGAAACCAAGGATAACTAACAAGAGGCAAGCACTTCAAGTTTACAAGTTCTACATTTCTCCCCCACAAATACCGTGTTTTCTACCCAGTGAAACATGTGTTCTGGTTACAACATGCATTAAGCAGCCGTAATAAAAATCAAAGCATGGAAATCACGAAGCAAGTTAAACAAAGGCAAAGAATTTTCAACATCCTGACACAGAGGAAATATTTAGAAATCTAATTAGCACTGACCACTATACATTAGGCTTGCTATTTCCCAAGGGCCCTGGCATTTTGAATGCTGAAAGAACACTGAGGAGTAGCGGCTCCTGCAGAAAGAGCTGCGGTTAAAAGCTAAACCCCGCTTTGAAATACAAAGACTATTTGCACAGCATTAAAATAACAGCTGGAAGTGTCAGCCTAGGCTCAGAGAGAGCAGAACTACTCGGAGGAAGCACATGAGTCTGCCAAGAGACAGATTGGGGAGATTTCTGCAAGATGCTGCTGCATCTCTTTGCACCTACAGCCACGAACCACCAAAAAGAGCAGAACTGCATCCTCTCCACTAGAAGATAGACAGCCAGCACTAACTGACCTGTGTTTCTCTACCTGCCTTCTGAAAGTCAGCTCTGCAACAGTGTTGGTCATTTATGGTCAATAAAAAAAATCATCTGCAAATCCTATGCACAACTACTCCCTCAAGTCTTCTTCCATTAAGGTCTCCTACAGAGCCATCTCTGCAAGGTAAACAGACCGGTCTGCAGACAGGCAAGGCACACAGGCTGCTGCTTCCAGGTTTGGAGAGGAAATTTCCAAAGGAATTCCTTTGGAGGGTAATCAAAATAAGCATCACCTTGAGGACCATATAAAACCTCCTGGGTCCCTGAGAAGATTTGCTCTGGGGGAAATGCACTACATCATGTTGTATTTCTGGGTTTTTATGTTGTCTGATAGGACGTGGGGTAATGGCTTTCAGTTGAAAGAGAGGAGATTTAGGTTACATTTAAGGAAGTTCTTCACTGTGAGGGTGCCCAGAGAAGCTGTGGCTGCCCCATCCCTGGCAGTGTTCAAGGTCAGGTTGGATGGGGCTTGGAGCAACCTGCTCTAGTGGAAGGTGTCCTTGCCCATGGCAGGGGGTTGGAACTGGAGGAGCTTTAAGGTCCCTTCCAACCCAAACCAGTCTGGGATTCTGTTTCACTCCAAATGATGCACAGCCTCCTTCTCTCTACCCTAACCTCTGATCCACACTGAGTGCAAGCACCAATGGCTCCACATGAGTCTCTGTGGAGAGACCTCACTGACGAACTCACCCTTTCACTGTATTTTTGCACCTAAAGTGTCCCCTTTCCTTTAATGGTCTGCTATCAGACTGTTCACTGGAATCTCCCAATTTCTCTTGTCTGATCCAACCTCCCAAGGAGTCCAAGGATCTCAGGTATTTTCTGTGTTTCCCTATTCCCAGAAAGCCTCCCTTGAGGGGATGCCTGCTACAGTACCTCCAAATCCCTCCAAGAATCCCGGCTCTGTCATAGTACTGAAGAGAAACCTGGTAGGGGCCACTCCAAACAAGAGTTTTTGTTGTGAACAGCAAACTACTGACTCTGAAGTCAAACCTGGTAACAACAGAGGCTTGCTTGGGGTACTTATGATTGTAGTCATACCACCTTCTGAAATAAATACAGCATCACGACAAATTATGTCCGCTGACTGTATTTTCATGCAAATAAAAAAGGGTATTGATCTGCTTAAGGTCAATTCTTACCATATCAGTTTAGATTTGTATCACTTTTATTAATTTATTTAATTTGCTTTGAATTCCTAGAATCTTCACAACAAAGTCCTCAATGCCTTTTTTACTACAGAAATAACTAGCACCCAATTCTGCTGGTGCAAGTACAAAGCCATAGGCACTACTGTCCAGAAGAATTTTCCAGTGCCACAGAGCTCTCTGCCATCACAGGAGGTCTGGATACAATCATTACTCTTGTCGATCATTAGGACTCAGGGATCAATAACCAGCTTTATCATTCCACTCTTTGGTGAGCTTAGATATTGTGGCCCCTGGAAATAATGACAACCAGATTCTGTGTCTGCCTGTAGTTATTATACGGTTACACTGCATGAACCAAAGCTCACTGGGAAGGTTCAGTGACTTCAGAGCCTGTGTCAACATACACCAGGGAGCGAATCTGACTCTTTCTTTGCCTGATGGTAAGACAAAAGCACAGAGCTTCTGCTGAGCTTGTGAGACAGATTTGTGCACCCTGACTATCCTGATATTTGCAGTTTACCAAATGAGCTGAATTCATACCTAAAAACAAACCTCCCCCCCAATATTTGTTACATTTATCAGAGAAAAAAGTGACAAGTTATAAGACATACCTCTGTCTAAACAGTGACACACACAGAACTCCATGCATTTAACTCAACAGTGCATGGAAGTGATACTGCTTTGCAACTTTAGATGTTTTCTGAAGCAGTACCTACCAGTGTAAACCCACCCTGCACATTAGCAATCAGTCACAGAACCCCCTTGAACTCTGAGATGCTTGTGGGTTGTTTTTTTCCTCCCATAAATGGCACTTCAGCTGCTGGGATGCAACTATAACAAGCTATCTCCTGTCCCTTTTGACCTGAGAGCAAGTCTGAAATTGGAAATGTTATCACCAAAACCACAAGCAACCCGAAGCTTTGCCAGATCCATTACTGCTGTAGCATGTTCCGTTTCCTCATAGTTACTAGAGAGTAAGATAATGTGTGATACCTACTTACTGTTAAGTATTATGGAATATATACACTAGGAAAGTTAAGTTCTTGTATGTTTTCAAGTAATTACTGAATTCAAGCAAAGAACTGCAAGTATTTCTAGTACTTCATTAAAACAGAATACGTTTTTTCTCCCCAAACACAGCACCTGTATTTCAGCAGAAACCACACTGTTAAAATAAGATGCTTATTTATAGAGCTAATTCAGGCAGATAATCACCATTTTTCACACAGAATTCATATGCTACAAAGACATCTGGTTCAAAAGTTCATCACAGCTAAAAAGGGATAGGGTTTATTTACTCTGCAGGTCTCTTCCAACCCAAACTATTCTATGACCCTCCGATTCCCAGTTTTCTCACAGAACGCTAAAATCATTGGAAACTACCACTGCTCAGCCCCTTCCTCTTGATCCTGCATTACTTAGAAGGAAGGGGAAAAGCAAGAGTTTTTGGTCCCATGGTTCCAAATAACACTCCCCATACCCTTTAAGGTTAAATCAAGTTATGACATCTACAAAGAAATCATGGAATATCAAATCTGTTTTTCAGCTTTTAAATACCTGGAACCAAAACCTAAACTAAACTGCAAGGTGCATTCATCGAAGAGTTAAAACATGTGATAATTCTCATCACTGTAATTCTGGTTATACTTAGAGTGCATTTTTTGTCATTTACAAAAACAACTTAAAAGAAAAGCTACTGATTTACAGCTATTTATAATTCACACTGTGGTAAAAACATCAAAGCATCATTTTTAACCATCTTAGTGTATCAATGCCTTACAATGATCCAAAAGATTTCATTAAGAGCAACAGAATTAAAAGGCAATAGCACACTTGTGTGAAAAGCTAACGTAGACATCTGTACATACTAAGTACTGTTATATTTAAGTGGCCTCCATTAGAAGAGCCAAATCTTCTTGCTACAGAGCACAACCCTTGCTCATACGTCTGCTCAGAGCAGCATGATTAACTTGACCAGGCTTGGTAACAGAGCAGCACTCTTCAGCCCAAAGAGTGAGATTTGATATAATTACTCTCTGAGGAGAGAGCTACAGGCAAGCCTCAGAGCTGACTTCCTCAGACACTCACACACAGTTGTGTCTTACCATTTGATTAGTTGATCTGACCTGAAAACATTATCACATCAGCTCTGTAAAAGAATGTGCGGCCGA
This sequence comes from Forpus xanthops, assembly GCA_032466535.1. Lineage (NCBI taxonomy): Eukaryota > Metazoa > Chordata > Aves > Psittaciformes > Psittacidae > Forpus > Forpus xanthops. Next base: position 7,000 of record JASSUY010010829.1, read on the forward strand.
AAGCCAAAGTGGCAGTGACTCAAAACAAACCACTGTAAAAGATTCAGGATCAAAAATAAAAGATACAATCGGTGTTTGAAAGCTCTTTAAAGTCACTGAACGTTGCCATGTACTGATTTCCAACAAGGATCAGCAGCACTGAGCAGAAGACACTGAACTACCTCTGGATCCCACCAGCTGTACAAGAACTCATTACAATTGCATCCCAGGAACAATTTTCTCATGCTGCAAGTCAAGTTGTATTTAAACAACTCAAAGCCTGACAACAAGGAAATGACAGGGAACCAAGCAGGACCACACATCTTGGAATCTCAGGGGCTTTGTGCTGGAGAGCAGTCACTCAGCCCTGAAAGCCCAGGCTGGACTCTGCACAGGAATACAAAGAGCTTCTCATTTCTCCCATGCATCCTTAATTCCTGGGAGAATGCTGTTGGAACTTTAAATGATTTAATACCCTGCATTTGGCTTCAACAAAACAAAAACCTAAGTTTCTAATACTTAGTTTTCTGTCTTGGTTCATACTTTGTTTCACAGGTACCAGCAGATTTGGCAGAAGATGGTTACCTTGTGCTCGGTCCACAACAGATAACATGAACCTATAGTGCCACATCTCGCCCAGGATGCATTATCTCTTGAAGCTCCCAGGATCCTCAGATTTTCGTCCATCTGCTGACTGCAATCACCTCTGAAGATGTGGCTCTTTGAGCACTCATCTGAAATGGCCAACAACCCCAATTTCAAATCCCTGGCTCTTGTACTTACTCTCTGCTTGCTCGTCACCATGAAGCTTTGTGCAGTGTATTTTGGAGGTAATGAGGCAGTGGTGTTACAGACCTCCTACAGTCTGAGCATTAGACTGAAAGCTGAACAGTAAGTGAATGTGGTAGTAAATAGAGCAAGGAAGGCATACATGTGTGGATGGAGGAATCAAAGCTCCCTAGGCTCAAGAATTAGCATGGTTTCTGGTTCCTTCTTGCAGATGTTCAGGTTTCACCACACAGTCTGTATGTCTAAAACAAACTCTGATGTCAATTCCCAGCTCCCCATAACCTCTTTTCTCAGTCAGAAGCTGCCTTCACATTACACTACTCACCAGTCTGTGCCTCATTTTTGAACTGATACCTTTTTAACCCATGCAGATAGCAACTTGCACACCCTGGCTCCTCTGCTTGCAGGTACAGGTCACTTCTGGAGTCTAATCAATCCCAGTAACTTAGGATCCATTTCTCTATTCCTTAAATAGATGCAGCCACCACTTTTGGCTTGCAACCTCTAGCCAAGGACTAGTACAAACAACAAGAAAAACTGAGCAGCACTTCGGCTCAACCTCTGTGCATTCCTCCACTGACAAACACACTCCTCATGTCGCAGCAAGGGACTTCTACCCTTTCTCTAGCTTATTTTCAAAGTAGTCTTGTTTTGCTTTCTCTCACATGGTCACTAGCACTTCAGAGGAGCTGCCAGGATCACATGGAATCACATTACTGCTCTTAAATGCTTCCTTGAAAACTCTACTTGCTACACTACCTAAGAAAAACTCAACACAGGAAAGCTTATAATGTGCTCTCTTCAGCAGCTATTATGCGAACCTCAGCACAGCAGCATCTCCTTGCGCTTCCTTGTGCATGGAATGCAATCCCTCTGTTTCAGAAACAGGTTTTGTCTCTGGTAAAACAATGGCAAATACAACACTGTCCCAACCGCACTAATAATAAAAACCCAAATGATGTGAATTGTTACTATAGTCAGGCTGGTCCTTAGGTCTCTAGCTCATCTACCCACCCCCCAGTAATACTACTCCAAAAATGGCAGAAGATCTCTTTCTGACTAACTAAAATCAATGTGCTCATCAGCCCTGCTATGTTAGCATCCACCATAACTTTGAAGATCCTCCAGAAGCAACAGATAAAGCCAGGACTGACTGAAGTCCTACAGAGCAGGGCACAAAACCCCAGGTAAGTTTCATTCTGCTTTTACTTTCGGATCCTCATTTTGGTAGGATAACCCCTGGAGATGTCTATTCATATGCAATGTGAGGTCTCCTTGTCCTTCCCTGTGCCAAAAATAATGCATTCCCATCTGTTCACAACTAACAGACATGAACTGCTTCCACAATGATCCTGTGTAAAGAGCTGAGAAACTCACGCCAGTCTCTGCCCAACACAAACACACGCCGAGACAAAACCAATGAAAACACAACAATGCCATCCCCTCAGCCATGCAAGTCCATCCCCCCTCTTGTCACAGGCAGAAAGATGAGCATTAATAAGAATGCTGCTTCCCAAGAGCTTTGCTGAAGTGAACAAGGAATAAATCTGTCTCTTTCTGCTTTATTATTTATAACACCCCAAATCTCTCTCACAACCAGTCAGTGCAAAAGCAGTGACAAGAAGTGAATATGAATGGAAAGCTTCGTAAACATACAAGAAATAATGCCAAAAATCACAACAAATTTCTTAGAAATGAGAACTCAGAACTTCAAAGCCAAGTCAACCGAAAAACAACCTGTCAGGGCAGTAACAAAGGAAGCTGGTGCCATGTGCATGGCAATTACTCCAACTGCAAATCCTGCAGATGAGCAGAACCGACTATAAAAAGAATCACATCCAGCAATGAAGGCCCTCCCTGCTAGTCAAATGAAGGAAATACATCCTTCCAAAGACAATATAAGCAAATGAGGGAAGAAAGCTAAGGGAACAGAACAAAAGGAACATCCTAAAATACTTCTTAGAGCTTATCTCCTGATTTTACGTGTGCAGTTAAGAGCTACCAGAACAGCAGTCACTATTACTGTGTGGTCATCATCAGCCCAAAATGCTTCTTGAAGCTATTTGGCTCAGAGGAAGGAAAAGAAGATCAAGGACACGCACAGTTGAGCTGCTGACATCAAAATGCTGAAATAGAAGCTGTGTATAATGAGAATTTCTCTTGGTATATGCAGCAGTGCTGAGAGTGGAAATGGAAATAAAAAGAATTCTGCCTACACTTTGAACTACATATTAATGCCTATACTGAATAATGGTAATTGTTTACTACATATTAATGCCTATACTGAATAATGGTAATTGTTTACAATTGACTTCTGCAGAAGCATATGTTCCAGCATAGGCTTAAACATATATTAATAATATATATATTAATAGGATCTAAAAGTATACTGCAATTCTCATACACAATTGTAGGAGCAACCAACAAGATTTTTGGTTCAGAACACTGATAATCTCCCCCCCCCGCCCAATTAAGAGAAGATGGAGCTAAACTGATTTAACACTATCCCAGAAACAGGAGGATGCTTTATAATATGCATAAGGCTGTCAGGTGGCCTCTGCAGGTTTCCACTACAGACAGCCTGCAAGTTCAACTTCAAGGAGTTATGTGACATTCACTTGTGGAAAAGCTTTAGAAACTTCGTGGTTTCTAAAGTTTTTGTACTGTTTCTTATGGCTCAGACAGCAGCTGACCAAGCAGTCTGGTTTTAATGCTTCAGTCAGCGCTCCCATTCCAGACTGAATGTTCAAATACCCCCTGAAAAGTGGAAGATAAAGAGTATAACCCCTTTGGCTCTCACTGGTACCCTGGATCATATAGAAGACTGGTTGGCAGAAGGGGCAGACAATCATAGAATCACAGAATGGTTTGGTTTGAAGAGACCTTAAAGCTCATCCAGTTCCACCCCCTGCCATGGGCAGGGACACCTTCCAACAGACCAGGTTGCTCCGAGCCCCATCTGACCTTGCCTTGGGCACTGTCAGGGATGGGGCAGCCACAGCTTCTCACAGGGAAGAGTTTCTTCCTCATATATATATATAATTGAGAGCACTTAGAAGCTGTTCAATGTTTCCCTGAGCCTTCTCTTCCCCAGGTTGAACAAACCAAACTCAGCCTCATTAAGAGTGCTTCAAGAGCTCTTGAAAAGTCCTTGCAATTTACTACATTGCTGAACATTATGTCAGTGTTCAAACCAGATTATTGAGGGGTCTGCCTTACTTTGACTGCTGGGATTTGAAAGCTTTCCTTATTGTTTCCTATCCCGGAAAATCATTACCAAACACCAGCCGGTTCATGGACCAAAGATAGCACTTGCTGTGTTTTTAAACCACCTTATGGAGAATTTTCAAGGGAAGACCAACTGTGTGTTTCTCAGGTGCCATCACATCTAATGAAGTGAGGCTCTTTTCCAGATTAAACTGATAAATTCATATCCCAGATGATGCAAGTCAAGTCACTACTGTTTACTTCAGGCCTCTCAAGATTTTACCTTAATACAGTCATGCCTCTATCATGATTTGAGTCTAACAAGTGTGACTTGATAAGGAAGCTCACATCTTTTGGGAAAGGCAATAGAGGGGAGATTTCCACTTAATTCTGCATATACAGACACAGAAATTAGTTCTTCTGCTCCATTAAAAGGAAGCCTCAAAATCATAGAACAGTTAGGGTTGGAAAGGACCATAAGTTCCAGCCCCCCTGCCAGGGGCAGGGACACCTCACACTAAACCATGTCACCCAAGGCTATGTCCAATCCAGCCTTGAACACTGCCAGCGATGGAGCATTCACAACTTCCCTGGGCAACCCATTCCAGTG
>JASSUY010010829.1:11684-34903 GCA_032466535.1 Forpus xanthops
TCTGTTTAAGTTTGAACCCATTACCCCTTGTCCTATCACTACAGTCCCTCATGAAGAGTCCCTCCCCAGCATCCCTAATAGGACCCCTTCAGATATTTGGAAGGCTGCTAGGAGATCTCCACGCAGCCTTCTCTTCTCCAGGCTGAACAGCCCCAACTCTCTCATCTTATCTTCATACAGGAGGTGCTCCAGTCCCCTGATCATCCTCGTGGCCCTCCTCTGGACTTACGGTGATTGTATTTTTTCCTCCCTTAATTATTCCTGCTGTTGCAAAACTGCCAGCACATATGTCACTGCAATAGAAAGAATCAGTCTTGTAGGTAATAAGTTTTATTGAGTTCTTGGAACCATATCATCCGTCCAGCAGACTTTTAATTTGCCACATGAATGGTTCAGTGTAACACCAGCTCCTGGTGTATTTGGGTAGGAGGAAGTTCATGCTGAGTGCTCTCCTGAGCTAAACAAAAGTATTCTCCAGTGTGCACAGAGATTAGAGAATACTTCCCCCCCCGTTCCCCCAGCACTATTTAGATCACTTTATCACTTTAGGAGCAGATGGCCAATTTATACATGACTATATTCTTGCAAACTTTACCTGCATCTTGTTTGACCACACTGTAAATAGTGGGGCGTGTGGAACATCTGTACTGGTTAGAGACCAATTACTGGGGAGTTCACATCACAGCCCTATAAAAACCGCACTCCACTTGAATGGAGAGTACTCAGGGCTGAGAGCCAAATCTTGTACTTGGTGAACTCCAAACAAAACGGTAACCTATCAAGTAGCTAATCTCAGTCAAAGTGAAAACAGAATGCATCCCAGAGCCCCACAGACTGTGGCAGATATGAGTCCTTGCAAAAGCCTTCTTCAAGGCCAGGTTAGACCAGGCTTGGAGCAACTTGCTCTAGTGGAAGGTGTCCCTGCCCATAGCAGGGGGTTGGAACTGGATGAGCTTTAAGATCCCTTTCAACCCAAACTGGTCTGGGATTCTGTTTTTCCATTTTACCAGCTTGTAAGAATCAATACAGTATAAATTGGAACAAATTCCAGTCTAATGCACTGTGTGTCTCTCAGGGCCAGAGGAGGTCCTGGGGTGAGACTGCAAAGCAGGCAATGGTACAAGGTGACAACAATTAGTGGCAGTCCTGACAAGCTGTGATACCTTTGGAAGTGATAAATCCCATGATTTGAATACACATCACATATTTTTCAGACTTGAGGAACATTTGAAATCCATGTCTGAGTTCAGTGGCAATTCGTTAGATTTACATAATCAATCCATCCTTCCCACCATCAGTAAAGACATCCACTTGAAATATCCAAAGTATTCACATAGAATCTATGTTCAAAACCTAGGCAGGAGCAGCTTTGTTTGCATGAGTACATTCCTGATCCTTCCTCCCTCCATCCTCACTATCTTCGGTTTCAACAAAGGTTCTCACTCTTTTGCTGTCTTAAACATATTTTAGATGTTTAAGTTAATCTAGTATCAGTAACTCAGTATAAAACTCAAGAGGCAAAATACTCATTCAACTGGACATTCCTAATTTGATATTTAATTCCTGTATTTTAATTATGTTCAGTGAGAAACATATTTAAACTCCATCAATATAAGCCACATTTAACTCTAATTAAGGACATAAGCACAAAATTCTATAACAATTGGCTAGAGGGGTTTCACTGAAATTGATGTAACTTCTGGCTATGCAGAAGCCTAGGGTAAGTAGAGTGCCTGTGTACAAAGTGGAATATTTATCTGGAAAAAGGGATACATTTAGGAGTATTAATCCTAAATAGATGACAGAATTGTAATTGGTTTTGTGGAAGAAACAAAAAGGCAATTCGTTTCAACTTACAATGAACAAGATACATTGGGGTAAAAATATTGACAAAGCAGATGATTCTGCTCTATATGCAGAATGCTAACTGGCACCCAGTTTCAAAATGCCAGTTTAAAACCCAAGCCAAAGTAAAAAGGACATAACTGGATCACAAGCAAATTACTTTTGTCTGGAGGAACAGCAGAAGAGTTAAGGGAAGCAGCCATCTACTTTTTAAGGACATGTATCAGCAAACATGTTAGTATCCAGATGCATATGTACTTCTTGTTTGTGGCCAAGACCTGTGTGACCTCAGGAATTTAGTACAGAGGTCAGAAATCTGGACAATTCATTCATCCTGTGTTCAAGAGACACACTAGCATAATACTTGGAGGTGCTGCCATATTATTGTACAATAACAGAACTCTGTTATTAACAATTTGAAGGGTATCACCCCTCACTACTCTTCCAGCTACTGGTGAAGGAAATCTATAAAGGGAAGACAGGGAAATTGTGAATGCTCCATCCCTGGTGGTGTTCAAGGCCAGGTTGCACAGAACCTGGGGTGTCATGGTTTAGTAGGAGGTATCCCTGCCTGTGGCAGGGGGGTTGGAACTGGATGATCTTAAGGTCTTTTCCAACCCTAACTATTCTATGATTCTATGACAGCATCACCTTCAAACATCCCACACAGTTGCAGCTACCACAGATACAGTCGCTGCAGAGCCCTGGAAAACAAACCAGCCAGAATCCTCCTTCGCTGCCTAGAGATGCTCCTACCGAGAGCTGGAGCCAAGCCCTGTGTGCACAGATCCCTTGAGGCTCTCTGCCCAGCCTCATCTTGCCCAAGTTGTGACATTATCAGCGCTTAAACTGCTATATTTATGTGAGCAGAAGCAATTTAGGCTTCCAACTTTCATCCACACAAGGTTTTTAGACTTCCCCCAAGATGGACAACAGTAGAAGCAGCAGTGGCTGGACTTCTCTAAGCACCTGATTGCTGCCACCACCAAAGGTCCACAGCAAGTCCATCTCACATCCATCTTCACCTCCCAACACTGCCTACAAAACACAGGCTTGTAAAAACAACCACCTGCCTGAATAAATTCAGTGATGAGATTTCTCTGCTCAGCACACAATTGGGAACTAGATGATCTTAAGGTCCTTTCCAGCCCTAGCTATTCTATGATTCTCTCCCAACAGCAAGAAAACTGCATGCATCAGTGTTGGCATCGGACACACTGGCTTCCAGCACAACTCGGGCTTCCATATTAGCAAGATCAGTATCTTGCATGAGCAGTCCTCACACGAGCTGAATGTATCTCTCAGTTTTTGCTTGCAGGTTCCCCCTGAAGGAAGTACATTATATACTTCTTTAGAAAACACACAGTAGTTTAGAAATGACTGCTCTAAAAGAACATTAGGTTTATAAAAATCACACATTAAAAGCAAGCTGTCAAGCAAGATTTCCTGAAAAACCTTAATTGAGCTCCCTTGTGCATTTACAGTATAATATAAGCTTATATTTTCCTGGGCTATTTTCCTGTCCTACCATCTGAGCCTCATTTACAGAGAGGGAGTTACTGAGTATTTCTCTTCAGTCTTTTTCATTCTATACCTGGTTATTTGCTCTTCAGCAAACATTATCCAATCTTTCCATTGAATGCAAAGCTGACAATTCCCTTGTGATATTTTATAGTATCAGCCTTATTTTAACAAAAAAATGTATATCTAATAAATAAATAATAAAAGGCTTGAAAAACACATCAACTGCTCAAAGAAAAGGTCAGACTGAAATGTCACCGTTTGGCAAATGTTAAAACACAGGGAAGCCTGTCCTATAAATCAGAAGTGTCAGACAAGTCCCTGCTCTAAAAGCACCACCAACTATGTGTAATGTTTAAGAAATGATGACCTGTGAGGCTGGAGCTGTTAATCATTCAAAGCAGAGACAAATCCAACTCTTGCTGCAGATGCCTCCTGGGCACCCCTTGCTTAACAGAGCTGGCTGCATCCTGCTGCCCAATGGAAATGCAAGGAACTCCCACTCTACTCTCAAACCCAAAAGGTTCTCAGTGTCACAGAACAGCCCAATCCCAAAACACACCTAACAACACATTGTTCCTGAGCAATGTGATGTCAGCAGTTCCCACAGGCACTTGGGATTTGTTCTTCTCTCACTGCCTGGCTTGCAAATATGTTTCTTTCTGTGCTCGTTCTTTTTTATCCCTAAGTCAGCAGTATGGTAATCCTTGGAGAGTTACCAAGCTGCTCTTCGGGGAAGTAGTTAAAAACACTTGCGTTTGGCAAACAATATTCTCGCTATAGGTCTTTAAACAATAAAAACCCCAACCCCCCCAACCCAGAACAACAAATACACTCAACACAACTAGAAAGCAGATTTCTGTCATAAATTCTGAAGCATAACTACACTCTTGTGCAAACATAATCACATTACTGTGTATAAATTTGCAAGTATGTTTCATGCATTCTGCTTGAAGATGAGCCGTGAAAGGAAGAAAATTTATTACTGCACCCTATTTCTCCCTCTTCTTGGTTTTATGAACCACAGAGGAAGTTTTCTCACACAAAACCACCCCTATTTGCTTCTGCCTTTCTTCTTAAAATGAAACATTTAGGTCTTCTCTCCCTCTGAACATGTGAGATCCAACAAGCTTATGTTATCATGGGTAGCAAACAAAATCTGATTAACTGAAATGGAGGGGATTTCTTTTTAATAGTGTTTAAACCTATTAGATGGCAACAAGAAACTTCTGTTTCATTAAAAATGCTTGAGAGAAAAAGCTTGTTGCTAAGTATTCAGCAATGCTGCTTTGTCAGTAATGCACTGCATGCTTTTAATCCATAACCATAGATCACACAAAGAAACTCTCCCACAAAGAAAAGATGAACAAGCTTCAGCCCTGCTAGTTCAGGTGACGCAAGAGAGGGAAAGCCACATCAAGTCAGACAATGAAGAGAAAAATCATCCAATATATTCCAGAGGTCGATGGGTTTTTTTTCCTCTGAAAGCAGAACTAAACTAATTTCTGTTCTCTTCCTTTACAAAAGGTGTTTCAACTTTATCTGTTTTCAACAGAAGTGCTAATGGGCTGTGTACAGAGTGGAAACACACATGCAATTTAGACATAATTTAGCAGCTAAATTATCTTTGTGGTGAAGGTCTGTTACTAAATCACTTCACTGGAAAATTAATAATAATGAAACAGTTATTAGCATCCCTTGGACATATATGCCATCCTCAGCATGTTTCTGATAATAAAGTGGTCCTTAGCCCTATACCCGCTAACTCAGTAAATGCATATTAACTTACTTCAGAATCCACAGAACCAAAGATGCGCTGAAATCTTTGCCTCGGACTTAAAGGCTGGAACATTTAACCTGATGTTCATTTCATAGTCAATGAAAATGCACACTAAGTTTTAAAGAAAAACCCCAACCTGTACAAGAGGTGAATCAAAAAGCAAATTGATAGCAATAAATACAGGGCAGGAACTCTTGAAAGCAACATTCAAACAAGATGACACAAGAAGAAATTCTCTAGGAAGCAAAACTAAATACAGACATTCAAAAACACCCTAAAGTGATGGTAATAACATAGAAAGTGCTCAAAAATAGTTTCCATTCCACAGCAGAAGACAACAAAACACTTCAATTTTAACACCCAAAACAAGGCTGTTAATCAGCAGTTATTAAATTCAGACTTTCTAAGGCAAGAAACTGGCACTTGAGAGTTTAAGAGACGGCTGAGGGGAGGCAATAAAAAATTCTGTTTATTTTCATTGAATCTTAGACTACCCACATCATTCCAAAAGAAAGCAAGTTTTAGGTCATAATCTAAATACAATGACTGCTTACTGACCTGTCAACATGACATCAGTTCTACCTAATTTAGATTCAACTTCAGTTTTAAGACAACCAACGTAAGTTTACAAAAAGAAGGCCCTGTCAAATTAATCAGTTGTTTTCCTTAGCGTGCTATGAGCCTTATAGAAATAACAGGGTTTGTAGCTTGTCAAAGCAGATGAGAAGAGCCATTTGACTGGGAGCACCTACCTGGCAAACAGAACTGGGGTATTAGAAGGCTCATTCAGTCTAGCAGGCAAGTCTACCATGCGCCAGTGACTTCGAAGGTAAGTTCAGACTGGAAGCATATCATCATTTCTAGGAGCTTAACGAATCTCAGAACAGTGTTGTAGAGTCCAGTGTGGGTTCTGCAGCAATAAGCTGTTAAATGAAACTTGGACTTTTGATGGGATGAAAGGAAGAAGGAAAAAGGGAACTACCTGTCCATGAAGCAAAGAGCAAATCCCAGGCAATCACACAGATGACAGCTCTGCTCTCACCTGTGCCCAAACCCATTTCAAAACATAAATGTTCGTAAAGACTTATACTTCCACATGTGCTTCCTCCATTGGCTGTTCATGCCAACTCAGGGCAAGAACAGGCCCCCACACAGCCAAACAGACACGTGCTTCAATGAGAAACAGATGCTAAAGCACCACTAATGCTGCCAGACTATGGGTATTAACCTTCAAGAACAATTACTAAAGTAATAAGAAAATAGTTATCTAGCTACTGCAAATTGATATTATGAAAACAAATCCTGACGTTATTACACAATTTCACGTGCTTCACAAACAGTTAAGTACTGAGATCCAATGATGCAGCTATTAAAGCAGTCAGGAAACAATCACTGGAAAATAAGCTAACCAACTGTTTAGGGTTAGGGCCCGGATTACACAAACAGTATCTAGGCTCCTCAAGCAAAAGTCAGCATCTATCACATCAAAATGCCCAGGCAACATGAGTCGGAAAATAAATAGGTGAAAACACATCTCCATGGCCACTGCACGCAACAGTCCTAACTGCAGTACTTTCCATCAAACGTTATCAAGCAGAGCAGCACAGATACACCCTATGATGTTTAGAAAGGCAGACGCAACAGAACTGGAATTACGCTAGGCTGGACAGAAGAAAAAGTCTCCACAGCAGAGCATAAACCATAAAATCAGCTGAGTGAAGCAGGCTTAAAAAGCATTGCATCCTGAATTAAATCTCTTAAGATACACACAGATCAATGCAAAAGGAGCAACACAGAAAAAGTGACATGCTGAGGGAGAGCAGGATGAGACCATTTGGGGAAAACAAATGGAAGATGCTGTGAATAAAAAGAAAATATTTAATTGCCAACATCTGACAGTAATTCAAGAGACGATGCAATTAATTTGGTTATGCTTTCTGGATTACCCTTTAAAGAACACAAGTTTCCAAAGACTGGCCCATTTTTGCTCTCATCAAAGTCACTGAAGAGTATTAGCCACTGATTTCAGCAGGGAAAAACAATCACTATGAGCAAGTACTACGTGACTCCTGCCTGCTTACAAAGACAGTAGTGAGGATGTCTTCAGCTTAGACACAAGCAAAAGGCATCATCTTACACCACTTCTCAAATGCTCCACTGCCCCTCTTCCTGCTCCAAACTGCTTGAATCTTTCCTGAACATTGCCTATGTACCAGGTATGCTGCAGAATGTCCCCAGACATGGATCCTAGCAGAATTCAGACCTTTGGCAGAAGCAGGCCACGCAGCTCCAGAATAAAGCCTAGACAGCCTTTGTAAACTACTAACCAGGTAACACTATGGAATTTCTAGGGAAAGATTAAACAAGACTACCTATAGGCATCAATAGTGCCCAGACAAATAGAAATACAACAGAAGGCACGTCTGAAACTTTGGATTACATTTTGCCTAATCTTTCCATGTGTTTGTGGTTTCACTGTAACATACTTAAAAACTTCCACACGAAAGTGGGTATCTTGCAGTACAGTTATTTTCACTTAACTTCTTTAAAATTACTTACCTAACTTATGGCCAATGTATTACCTACTGTAGCTTTCCCAAAGGCATGTTGATAAAAACCTTGATGTTCCATCAAGGTCTGGACTTCTCATAATTTACAGCTATACCAAGCCAATCATTTCAACCTAAGTGTCCTACATACGGTCTATGCACACACTACACATTTTATTCTCATGCCTTGAAGTCAGACCACACAAATTTAAGCTATACCAGTCTGTAAAATCAGAGGAAGTGTAGTTCTCCCAATTCTATAAAATGCTTTTAATTTTAGCATTTAACATTCAATTTTAACTGTTTTCTCTGTTTTTCACAGCTACTTTTGAACCAACAAAGGAGGAAACCCAGATTTTCTTGCTTCCACTCCTTTCCTTTCAATAATGAGGAGATGATTCACGAGACGGCACAAGAGACACAATTAGGGTCACAAATATTTGCATAATCCAAAAGGCCACAGTTCAGTGTGCAACAGTCACTCATGTTCCATTATTCATAAATGCTCTGAGAGCATTTCCACAAACGCCCAGTGGTTAACAAATCCTGAAAGCTTTTAGTTCAAACAATTATTCCTCATGAAAATGTCTACCAAAGCATATTATTTGTTACTCTATTTGCTTCTCCCCATTTAAATTTCAATTGCTGAGCAGGAGACAGAAACAAAACCTTTACCGTTGCGTGACAGCCACAGTAGAACAAATTATGAAGGTGAAGGAGCTGAGGGGAGTACACTAAGTAAGTCCTGCAAAGAATACCACTGAGAACACCACACATCTGTATAATGTAAGGGTCAGCTTATTAATCATTTACAAGCCAAAAGGAGGATAGAAATGATGAATGTTACTTGCTATTTTCAGTTCAAAACAGCTGCAATTAACTCTGCCTTTGCTGCTACGGAAACAGTACGGACACTAGGGGAACAACACAATGATACTCAGTTCCACCTGAAAACCATGGAAATTGCATTACAAAAGTCATTTTCAACAGCATCTCTAACCCTGCCTCCTACATGTAAGTGCTATTTTCTGGGAATGCTGCAGCTCAGGGCTAGCAGCAGGCACATAACCTCACAGCCCTTCACTCTGCACCAGCCAGCAGCAAAGATGTTCAGGAATGCTGAAGGCAGATGCTCTTACGGCTCACAAGGGGAGCAAGTCATGGCTTTATAAAACATGCTTTTTATGCACAGAATTTGGACTGAAAGAAGAGTGGAGAGGAGCAAGTCAGTTTGACTGGCTTTGAAGTCTGACCTGCCTGATAAGCAGCTTCTGCCATGCTGAATAACAGCCTGTGCTCCCCCAGGAGACAGGCCAAGCTTCATGCATCACAAGGGAGAAAAATTTGGCCATGGTGCTCGCTGTCTTCTCCTCGCCATGGGTGAGAGGTGCATCGGGAGATGTTACAATCTGTTTCCATCTAAATTACTTGAACTGATAAGCATTTTCAAGTGTCTGAGTTTCGCCTCCCAGGGAAGCTGGATCTGGGAGCTACCCATTATATCTGCATGCTTTCTCACACACATACATTCTCCCTCTATGGAGGAAACATTTGTTGTAAGCATATGGAGAGGCCCTGCTGGAGGCCAGCATTTAATGCTCTAGTTAATAACATTTTTGGGAGCAGAGGAGAGGAAAGAGGAGAGAAAGCGAAGGAACTAAATTCAGTAGGATGTGAACACAAATGGCGCTCTCAGGTGTAACAGGATTTGCCAAGGTCTGATCAAGCAAGCTTAAAGACACACTAGTGCCATAATAAATAAGGGACGTGGCTCCCATATAAGACATGAGCTAATTGTGTGCCCATATATATACGCATACACACACATATACAGAGGAAAGGGGGATTCAGTCCGCTTGTGGTCATTTTAAGGCATCCTTTCAGCAATTTGCATTGGGCTGGGCTTTCTTAACAACATTCTCAAACACAACAGAACAGTTGTTTCTAAATGTCAGACAACATTTTGCTGACTTGTCTTGCATGGTCCTCCTCCCCTGTATAGGGAGTAGCAGCCGTCTGGCTGATGCTCCGGGTTGTTTTCCTCCTGGCTGGATCTCTCAATTTAGCTGCCAGCAATTTTGTTCTTTGATGACTGGGTTTTTAAGCTGGTACCCACTGCTAATGATAATGGCTAGTCAGGTCTATTACAGCACAGTGTAATACTGACAGCCTACGTCCCAGAATGAGGGGAAAAAAACAAGAGGGTTGGATCGGAAAGAGGCAGAATGTGTGGGTATGGATTTCGCTCCAGGATCAGCTGTGCCTTCCTTGACTAATTAATCTGTGAGATTTGAACAGTCGGTAGAATGGAAAAAATAGGTCAAGTTGGCAGCATGGGACTTAAATAAATAAAAATGAGGCAATAGCTTAGATTGTGCTTCATGCAGGTTTAAAACCAACATAATATAAAATACAGTCTTCGAAAATAATGAACTGATGACAAATTAGATGAGGGCGGACATGGAGGCAAATTGTTCCACACAGGAAATACAGCATCAGTACCTTTACAAAAGACCACTCCATGACACCGTTAGGATGCAGAGATGGACAATGTGCAGTTAATGCATGGAAACTAAACAGGGAAGGCTAATTCCTGAAAGAGAAAGGCATATCTAAGCTCTATATATACACACAATATAATTATATCGTATGTGTTTCTTTTCCAAAGTATGGGAAGCTTAAACAGGCAATCCCAAGAGGGAAGCCCAGCATCCCAACCTGTGTGTTACTACCTGGTTTGCTTGCCCAGTTTGTGGAAGCACAGATGAAAGACTGACCACCACAGTTAAGTCTGTCGTTCCTTACTGCAAAATGAGCTTGTGTCTGACCGGAGTAAAGACAACTGCTCCCCACTGGGACATGAATCGGTGCTTTGGTTTCAGTCATGGAAAGCAAATTAATTTCCTGCCCTCCTTGAAGCTCAGTTTTCAAAGGATTTGGTATAGAAGATGTTTAAGAGATGAAAAAGTGGGTTTTGAGACCAGAACATGACTCCTCAGTGGAGATTCTGTGGTGTCCTATACAGTTATGCAAGAACCTTTCTCCAACCCCCCCAAAACCCAAGAAACTGAAAAAAGATAGAAGCAGAAGACCTACTTCTTTACTGCCTTGAGACCTCCATCCCTCATTCAAATGCCACTAAAATCAGTTCACAAATAAGCCAGACACCTACGTGCCAAGAGTGAGCATATGCAAGTCTTGTTTGCACAGGAAAAAAAAAAAAAAACAGATTAGGCAGCCAAACACACCTTGTGACAGACTGGACTTATTCTTAGCCAGATTCATAGTAGGTAGGCCACTTGTCCCAAGAAGGGAAGTTGTAACATGTATTGAGTCAGTCAGAGGCTGCCAGCCATGTGAAGGTCCAGGCACTAAGTTCTACCCCTCAAATACAGCACCGATTTAAGCTAAGAAGGTTTACAGAAAATAACTTGTTCTCACCTTCCTTCACAAAGTGCCTCTTTCCCACTTGCCTCTGCCCACTCCCTTCCTACCCCTAGAACATGAGCAGTCTGCTACCAACTTGCGTTTGGGAGAAATCCTGCCTCGTATGAGGTACCAAAGAGTAAGAGCCAGAGGCTCAAGAACATTTTATAAGGATGACTGAGCAGGACAACGTTACAACACAAGTTCTGGCTCGCAGTCATGCACACAGACAAATGAGCCACCTGCCAACACTTAAAGTAAATGAGTAGAACAAATTTCTTTGTGAATATACTGACCAACTTCCCCTCCTCCTCCACAAAGGGGATGCTGTGCTCCACCCCAGCCTTCTTTGGGCAGCTCACTCCCATCCTCTGCCTAGGATTTTACTTGGGGCTGTAATTATTGTCTGCTACAGAAGTTTACGTGCAGCTACAAAAGACATATGGCAGCTAAGAACCACTCGATTTGTCCAAAAGCATTACATGGTATATATTTCATTCTGTAACTTAACCAGGCAGCCACGATAAAAGCCCCAGACTCCCCTCCTTGTCCAGAAGCAATTCAGGCCCTGGGGAATGTTCATGAATAGTGGCTAATGTGGGTGATGCCATCTCTAACGCAACAAGGTCAAAATATGTAATTAGCATTTTCCTCTCCGAGTTTCTCTCTCTTGCTGTAGCTTTCACTCAGCTTTGCTTGGGCTGGGGACCCTTCTCACTTGCTGCAGGGTAAATCAAGAACAAGCTCCAGCGGAGACAACAGCGATAGCCCAGCAAGAGAGAAACCCAGCTCCTGGCATGTAAGGGTTCTCAGCATTCACTAGTGCCAGCTAAAATGTTACAACAGTGACTCAACTCAGCCATCCAAGAGGCTGGTCTTCCATTCATATTGCATTATCTGGTCAAAATTCACAGGAAGGAAAAGGAACCCCATGCAGCCTTCATTTACATTAAAGCAACAGCTAAGAGCAGAGCACGAGAACTAGGTGAAAGGGACCTTGTGAGAGCTGCTAGCCAACAAGGAACATAGCAATAAACTCACTGGGATCACTGCACTTTTAGCAGTCTTAAATATAGTAAAAGGGTAAAGAGTTACCATGACAATGAAAGAGAAAGATATATCTATGAGCCAGGGCTTTACCAGCTTGGGTGAAGGACACTTGCTGCTGGTTCTATGGGACAATGACTGTCTTCATATCCCTGGTTAAAACCATTGCACTCTTTTCCACATACAGCCCTGGTAATAGCAAGTCATTTAGATATTTCATATGCATCACCAAAGGACAGATTCCAAATGGAGGGCACTGAGGAGGCAACCAGAACCTTGTGGCACAGTCTAGATTTATTCTGAAGGCCTGTAATTATCTTTAGTAGGCTCAATCCTCCTCTCCCAGCACATGCTGCAGTGCTGCTCTTCCATCTCACCTGCCCACAAACCTTCTGCATCCCTTTCAGTGGGGTCAGCCTGCGGGGTGCAGTTTGCTGTCATTTCCTTGCAGGAAGGCAGCAGCTGAGAGGAGGAAGAGGTCACTGCCCACGGCACAAAAGCCTGTAATGCATTAACACAAATCTGCCACATTGCCACCCGAAGCAAAGAGCACATCTTTAATTCCATCTCACACTAACTACCACAACCTATGATGTCTCTTTGACTCAGGTAAGTCTCCCTCCCCATTTCCCTTCCTGGCAGTTTTCTTTTTACCTGAAATTCATAGCAAGCTTGAAATCTGTCAAAGAGTTTCCATTTGTATCCAGGAAAATCAGTATTAATAATACATTTTTACCCTATTATTTCTACTTGCAGTGAAACTTCACATCAAGCTGACAATTTCTACCTTATAAGCACTCTCTATGATTTTATGAAGTCTGGATGGCACCTAAAGCAGCAGAAGGGACTGCAATTCAGCCACACGAGTCGGCTTTGAGGAGATAACGCTCACATCCTTCACTGTGGTACCTGGGGTTAGTTGTCATCAAGTCACTTAAAATAGTGTGAAAGGTGCACATTTCAAATCCCAGCTACTGGGGAAAGGCAAGCCCCACTGTCTTCTGCCCTGAGAAGTGAGAAAGCAACAATCACCTGCTTTATTCTCCATGTAACAAGGAAGGTAATGACACGGGATAATACTGCTTCAAGAGCCAAGCAAAATAACCCACTCTCCCTTTATTTTCAGCGCCACAAAAGGGAATGCAAAGTACCAACAGACAAGCCTGTAGGACAGAGTAAGGCAGGTATAACATGACAGGAGACTCCAAGATTTATGGTTTATGGAAGTGATGGATTAGACACTACAACCAATGCTGGGACTCAGTACTGGGTACAGTGGAAGGCTTTCCATAACACAACACAAAACCTGGTGGTTTCTCTGAGGAACAGAGGTCTAATTATACTCACTCTAAAGCCAAGGATCATGAAAAGTGAGCCTCACTCAGGAAGGCTGGTTTCAGATTAAATCCAATGTTCAAAAGATTACCATTCCTTTTCAAGTTTTTTTTCTTCCTGCTCTTTCACAAAGCCCCTTGATCTCCAGGACCTATGCCTCTGCCTTCCTGCAAATCACAGCGATCCAATTTAACCCCACATCCCCATCTCTCCTATTGCTCCACCCCAGATCTCTACCCCTCTACAACGCATCTCAATGGCAACATGCAAAAGCCCCAACCTCTTCCCTCCTCTTCGCTTTCCACAGTGCTCTCTTTGATAATGCTAAGCTTGGTTTATGTGATCTATATTCACTCTGCCTGCTCCTGGCAACTTTTCCTTGGCTGCTCCTGCCCTGACAGAGTTGCTCACTTCCACTTGCATGAAGTGTCTTCTCTGCAGAGTTCACCCAGCTCCTTACCACACCACGCACTTCCAGCCACTCAAACACACAGCAGCCCCAGAGACATGTGATCCCTTACTCACAGCTCAAAGCAGCTCAAATCCAAATCATCTGACCATGCACACAGCAGAGTACAAACAAAATTCACCTCAGTCAGACTTGAGACTTCAGCATGCATCATGCACAGCTAGAGTTGCTCTTTTAATAGGAGAGCAGATGAGAAACCCTCATCTTGTGACAGATGCATTCAGCAGCTCTTGGAGCAGGTGAAACTGAAAAGTGCATTTTGGTGTGGTCCAGCCTCACAGTGCAGCAACAACAGGGGATGCACAGAAACACATGCTAAAGCAGTGGGAATGCCTAAACAACTGGAATACAGATAACTGTGGGGACACCAGCAGAGCTAAAAGCCTGTATTTTGGAATCATTATTTCATCACTAAACACAGGGGGCCTAATCTTGTTCTCAACTACAGTGATATAAAAAGTTACAGGGGAATCAGAGTAATCACACTGGAAGGAAAGAAATGTTAATAACAGAATCAGGTCTGTACTACCTGTAATCAATAGGCAACAGCATCCGCTGTGCAGCTGTATCTGATTTTGCTCCGAGATATTTAGTAGTCCCTTCCCACTTGCAATGGGAGGTACAGCAAACAATTGCTCCTGTTGGTAGTAAATGATACCCTCTAGCAGGCATTGCAGAACATCTGATGAAGACTTGCCTCTGCTTCTCAAGAAACAAACAGACATTGCACTTTAAAAAAAGCCAAAGAAGACAACAGCCTTGTTTAGACATACTCTTCATGAACAATTACAAGTCAAAATTATATGAAGGTCACATTCAATGTATTCTCTACTTCAGATTTTACATACCAACCATTAGCAAAAGAGCACAGACTTTGACCGAATTGCTAATGTTTGGTTGCAACTTGGACCCACTCACAAGATTTCAGACTCTTGAGCTCATTATCAGGCCAGAAGCATGAGCTGCTTGCTCATTCCCAGCTTGTGTGACCATAAGCTAGAGGTATGTTTCCTTTCACGGTGCAGGTTTTTTAAGTCACGTCACCACAAATTTCCAACTGTCTATTTCCCTCTTCCCACCCTCCCAAATCATCTGTCATATTTTCTCTATTCTAGCAAAGTACAATTCCTTTTAAGGAGCCAGAAAGTGTGGTACTCTGATTCCAGGTTCAGATCACATCCAAGACATTTAATGTGCACATAAAGAGTTAGATTAAAATAGTCTTTGAGGTTGCAAAACCCAGCTCCTATTGTCAATTCTGACAATATCAAACCTTGAAGTGCTTGACTGTGCCTTCAATGTTCCTTTAATAGAAATCCTTGAAGATTATTCTCAGGTTTTGGAAAGAAAAACAAAAAAAAGAATCAGACAGAAAAATTACAATTCCAGGATGGAAGCTAAACAGAGATTTGCACAAAGATTCATGCCCAGCAGAATTTTAATGGGGCTATTAAAAGCACATCCTCAACACCAAAGAAAAGCCATGACAGGTTTCAAGCCCTTAATGACTCAAGTTCTTCAGTGAAGACCAAAACACAAACACATAAGAGACTATTTTCCTTAAGTCTATCTGGTAAACAGCTAATCTGCTTTATCAACAAAAGCCATCTAAAGCAGATGCAGAGAATATTTGGGTCTAGACAAATAAAGTAGGACAACTGAATGGATTTTACAAAGCAAAGTTTTTAACAGTGTCCATCACAACTATTGCTGCTGCTAGAGCCATACTCCAACACAGTTCCTGTGGCAGTGATACACAGTCCCCAAGCCCTACAGAAGGAAAGGAGAACAAAATCACAGCATGGTTTATGTTGGAAGGGACCTTGAAGCTCTCCAGTTCCAACCCCCTGCCATGGGCAGGGACACCTTTCACTAGAGCAGCTTGCTCCAAGCCCCATCCAACCTGGTCTTGAACACTGTCAGGGATGGGGCAGCCACAGCTTCTCTGGGCACCCTGTGCCAGCGCCTCAGCACCATCATTGTGAAAAATATATGAGAAAACAAAGAATAAGTTGAGAAGTAAACAGTTCCTATAGCTTCTGTGAGTTACAGCTGCAAAATGATGTGAATAAGAACCAGCTACCTTCATTATGCTCTCATCTTCACCATTCCCTTTCAGTGACAGAATGCAGGAGAGCTGTACACAAACTGCATATGAAACCTTAAACTTATACATGTACTTCATGAGCTCCTGCTAATATCCAGCAGGATAGCAAAGCAGACAATACCTGTACGTACAGTACAGACCACCAAGGAAAAGTCACTGTCGTTGGGAAGACTGGTATGTACCAATATAGCAAATGCTTTTACTCTTATTCTCAGACTGCAAACTATGTCGCCTAAATGCTACCTCTCTTCTTACCTTAACCTGTTAAATCAATATGTTCTGTGCAGTATTGGCTGATTTTCATTTACACAGCCTACTGCACACCAAATATTGTTATCAAGATCTCACATAAACTCATGCAGCAAAAGGTAGGATCTAGCTTTACATTACGACATTTTCTGCAGTGCTGTTTCATTAAAAATGAAACAAACCAACCCCCAAACCCCAAACCACAGTTACTGTGGTGATCCGGTTGTAACACTGCCCCACAGTAACTGCAGCAGCCCAAGTGAGAGTGCTGTGTGCCAAGGTGTGGGCTTAGCACACTGGGGACAAGAGCTTGGGAAGGTGATTTTTTCCCCCCACTTGTGAAAATATAACATTTAATTTGCCCATAAATCCATTAGCCTCCAGCGTGTCTCACACACAGTGAATATCCATTACCTCAAGGCCTAAACAATGTCCAAAATTAGGGGAAATAACCCCCCTCAACCACATCTAAACCAATCAAGTCTAAAAACTATTACAGCCCTGCCTTTCCACCCTCCCCCTTTCAATTTAGTTAGTGTCAAAAGAGTAACGAGTAATCAGGAAAATTCCCGTTAGGCTTATCTCTCAGTCCAGTGGGATCTCTAAATCCTTTATCAGCTCTCACAGTGAAAAATAAGATAACACCCACACTTGTTTAACTCAGATTACAACACACTCTGATACACATTCACTGAGCGACTGGAATTCACACCTTGCAGGAGCCCAGGAATCTCCTTGTACCCTCACTGTGCTGAATTTTCTGTGTGAGTATCCAAAGGAGCAACAGCATCTCAGTTTCCACAGACCTTCAGTGACTGTGCAACAGCCTGCGCATATCACTCTCCATCCAAAAAGATATACGCTATGCACTAATATATCCAGCACTGGCTACTGCTGGAGGCAGGATGTCAGCCACAAAGGGCCAGTAGATTGATTCCACATGACAGTCCTCTATTCCTGTGTATTTAACCATATAATTAAAACCTTCTGCTGCTACACATACTAATTAGATGGACAGCATTTATTTCAGCAGTCAGCAACCCCCTGACTGACAGCACGGCAGCATCAGATGACTACAGCAACTATGCAAACCCTTAGCTGTTTGGAGATGTCAGCACTGGCTCATGAGAGCACACCCTGGCAGGGCTGAATGGGGATTAACATGAATCTCCACTGGAATGCATAAATATCCTTAAAATCATCAAGGACTGAACTGTTCCAGCCATAAGAGACACTGCCTGCAACCATCTTGCAAAGAAACAGCGACAGAGGTGGATTCCAAAGAACATTCATAGGGAACTTGGCAGAGGATGCTCAACAGAGAGGCTGTAACTCAGACCTTTAGGTAACTAAAGTTTCACATACCTGTTTCCAGTGACAGGGCTACATCCAGTTCTGATTGTTTCCGTAGATGGTGCTATTTGCAATAATCCTAAAGCAGATGAATCAACGCAGAAGAAAATCTACACTGAGGAAAGAACATGCCTTAAGCTACAATAATTTACCTACAACCCTTCAACAATGGCCTCCAACCACACAGGACAATGTCTGCAACCAAATGCAGGAAACTTCTCAGTCTTTCATGCAGGCGTATGTTATGAAGCCCCCACCCACCACACAACCTCAGCCCCAAGTGCAAGATTGCCCTGCAGACCTTCAGCTGCTCTTCAGACTTCTAATGGCCACTAATATTTAATATTAACCCTTGCAGTCACCCAGAAAAGACAGAAGACACTTTCACATAAGAAACACTTGCCACAAACCACACAACAGCAGCCTTCTCTGGGCTGCAGAACAATATGAGCACCAAAGGCCCAGGGAAACTTCAACACTTGCATGCATAGAAGCTTACATAGAAATAGACCAGAATCACAGAACCCAGTTTGGGTTGGAAGGGGCCTAAAAGCTCATCCAGTTCCAACTCCTGCCACAGGCAGGGACACCTTTCACTAGAGCAGCTTGCTCCAAGCCCCTGTGTCCAACCTGGCCTTGAACACTGCCAGGGATGATGGGGCAGCCACAGCTTCTCTGGGTGACCCATGCCAGCACCTCAGCACCCCCACAGGGAAGAGCTTCTTCCATTTATATATATATATATACACGTATATACAGAGAGAAATAGAGATCTAATCTAAATCTCCCCTCTCTCAGATTAAAGCCTTTCCCCTTGTCCTGTCCCTACAGGCCCTTGTAAAAGGCCCTCTCCAGATTTCTTATTGGCCCTTTTACGCACTGGGAGCTGCTCTAAGGTCTCCCCTTAAGATGCCTTCTCTTCTCCAGGCTGACCCAGCCCAGTTCTCAACCTGGCTCCAGAGCAGAGCTGCTCCAACCCTTGCAGCATCTCCATGGCCTCCTCTGGACTCACTCGAGCAGCTCCACATCCCTCTTGAATTGTTGCCCCAGAGCTGGATCAGGACTGGGGGTGGGGGGGCTGGTATCTCACAAGAGCAAAGTAGAGGGCAGAATCACCTTCCTTGACTTGCAGGTCACACTGCTTTTCATGTGTGACCACGCACACTCACTCACACACATCATCCTGTGCTGTTAACATAATCACTTTCTGCATAAATTCAAAGGGAAGTAGTTATTGCACCTCAAACCTCAACAGATAAACAAAGTGGCCACCACAAACCCCACAGTCCTGGGCCAGAGCTGGTTTGGCTGCTGAGGAGGTGAGTTCCATACAAGTACAACCTTTGGTCATTAGATTAAGCACAGTTGCCTGGCTCTAGTTAATCCCTGCCACTCAGCTGCCTTCAGGAAATTAATGGCTGCAATCATCACAGTGCTTTTTAACTGAAAAGACAGCATTAGATTTCATCAGCCATTTCACTGTTACACTGCATTGTCTGCAAAGGATAATGAGCCCAAAGGCTCTGCCGCTGCAGCCGCTTTAGTTTGATAGCAAACATATTATTCCATGGCAGGCAGTGTCAACAGACAGTTCTGGAGCAGGGACAGAGCCTGCAGACTCTTGTCAAGACAAGGCACACCTGTGTCTCCACTCTCTCTTTCCTTGTAGATTTGTATTGAAGATTGGGGTTCAGTTTTCCAGTTGTCACAGCAGGAACTTGCAGCCCTGACGGAATCAGACACAGCATCGTTCTTAAAGGGTTTCCCTGTCTAAATAAATAAGTATTCCTTAATGAAAAAGGAATCTTTGTTGTGTTTCATAGAACTTCTGCATATCTGTAAGGTAAGTGATTTTAGGTTGTCAGTTACCTGACCATATCTTACAGTTTGTGCTTTTGTGTTTCATCCTAAATTCAAACTCTACTATTCTATGGTTCTGTAAGGACCTTAAGATCATCTAGTTCCAACCCCCCTGCCATGGGCAGGGACACCTCACACTAAACCATGCCACCCAAGGCTATATCCAACCCAGCCTTGAACACAACTTCCCTGAGCAACCCATTCCAGTGCCTCACCACCCTTACAGTAAAAATTCCTTCCTCAGATCCAATCTAAACTTCCCCTGTTAAAGTTTGAACCTGTTACCCTTTGTCCTCTCACTACAGTCCCTCATGAACAGTCCCTCCCCAGCATCCCTATAGGCCCCCTTCAGGTACTGCAAGGCTGCTGTGAGGTCTCCACGCAGCCTTCTCTTCTCCAGGATGAACAGCCCCAACTCTCTCATCCTACCTTCATGTGGCAGGTGCTCCAGCCCTCTGATCATCCTCGTGGCCTCCTCTGGACTTGTTCCAACAGTTCTATGTCCTTTTTATGTTGAGGACACCAGAACTATCACAAAAGTGTGCTGTTTATATTCTACTTGCACTTTCACGTTCCTAAGACCCGCTAACAGCTGAGCCGTAAGCACTGTGCTGAAGTATTAAGTGCTTTTTTTGCAGCACATCTCTTCACCTTTCCACTCTCCAGTGACAAAAACCTTTTCCAGCTGGGTTCAGCCAACCTGCGTTTCTGAGGAAAGGCAGTGAGACCCCACACTGCGTCACAGTGAGTTTAGGTCAAACAAGCTCAAAGCAGAGTTACAAATCAAACAAAGCCAACACCAAAATCCTGGGTGCTTATTTAAAGCTATGGAGTGTTGATCTCTAAAGTTGGTGCTGACTAAGGCAAAAATAGAGTCAAAACATTTTTCATTTGTGAAATCTTAGCAGTACTGACAGGAATACCAGACTGAGCTAAGCACAATCACAAGGCACTAATAAACACCAGAGCTCAGTGACACTGGGATGAATTCAGTCTGGTTTTACAGTGGCCAGGAAAGCTCTGTCCTCCCAGATCTATCCAACAGACAGCAGGAAGAATTTAGCTTCAGAGACCACAAGGGAAGGAAGTTCCATTCACATGGACCTTGTACCACTCCTGTTGTTGTGCCTGGATGTGTTTCAGCTGGACAGCATCATTAGTATACTGCAGTCACCCCCCTTCTGCACCACAACATAATACTATGACTTAATCCTACATTTTGTCATCTCGAGCTCCCAGCCTAAACACAGCTTCTAGAAAGCAAGTTGCATATAAACTGTGCAGCAACTATTAGGCCATACATTATGTAATTAAATAATCTGGTGAGGAAAAAAAAAAGAGAAAAAGAGAAGAAATCCGTAACATTAGTGGATGGCTATGTGCCCCATTTCCAAACAGATGAGTGTCAATTTGCTGCTTACCTGAACAGCACAGGGATTACAGATTTCACCTATTCTGACAGATGGGATTTTACAGTTTTGATCCATGACACATTTAAAGGAATGCATTTGTGAAGCAAGACACATGAAAAAGACTAAACAACCAGAAAGAGGAAAATATGGACTGTATAAAGCATGCAATATTCCAGCATGCAAGGTTTCACTCTGCTATTACTCCAGGACTGATCCCATTAACTTCCATGGGGACAGGCTTGATTTACTCAATTTTAAGTGATCAAAATGAAGCCTGTGGATCAAGTCCAACAGAGCACTTCATCCTAAGCACAGCAGGGTCCACGGGCTCCATCAGAGCCATACCCCTGCTTATGGCCAGGCACATGCTGAGGAGATTTGCTAGAGCAAGCCATGGTGTGCTCAGAGAGGCTCAGTGCCACAGCACAGCTCCCAGATCAACCAGATTAATCCTGCTTTCACTTTATCCACTTCCTTACCAGGAAGTATTATAGGGCAAATACAGTAACTTTATCATGCGGGAGCATTTAGCCAGCACTGGGTCCAAACTATCCTGCTCACTGGTGAAACAAATATAAACCCCATGAGGAATAGTATAAAAATGACACTGTTTCTTACTGCTTAGCATCCTGAGAGTTGCTCCTATTCAGAGGTGAGTGTGCAAGGGCAGACAGAAAATACAGCATCCTTAACGACAAGGTAAAATACATGAATTAATAACGAGCTATTAAACATCACATCCTCACATGACAAGGGAATTTTCCAAGGTTCCTGTTTGAAATCTACACAAAACACACCTTTATTTGCAGTTCATTTCACTGTCTCTCCTTCCCCTGTATTCTCAATGACTGTATGAAAGCTGAGGGCTAGAAACTCTGCTCTTGTGCCCACATTTCACTGACTGCCTTCCACAATAGTCCGAAATTTTGCCAATTTTATTAGTTTTATATAAGCCATGGTGATCAATCACAAAGTAAAGGGTATGAAGTAAAAATGCAATAAACATTATTGCTCGACAGCTGCTTGGTGGCCCAGATACGACTAGCTGATGGCATTACTCTAGGATCTAATAGAGAAGCGTATGCCTTCAGATTAACGGGCATCCTGAATAGCAGCACAGAGGCCAAGGACCAAATGGGACACAAATACTGAGCAAACCACTTCTCCCTAAGCCACGGGGAAGGCAGATGCATCCAGCAGTGGAGAAACTTGTTATTCCAGTTAGAGGCAGGTACACAGTGCCCTGACAAGTCTGCAGAGGGTGACAGATCATGTCATAGATTATGAAGCTTTAAACAAAATAAATAACAATAATATAAAAGAGCACATTGCCTCTGATGTGACCACAGACATCTTTGAGGATGCTAATGGGGTAGAGAATTGACTTTAAAGCTGTCCTTTTTCCACCACACACAGTAAGAATGAGCGCTTGAATCAAACATGAGCATGCATAAAGATTGCTTTCCCTGGAAGCCAGCTGCAGACTCCGAGTTGTTGGCAACAAGATGTGCAAAACTCTAAAATATTTATCAAACAATGCTGAGCCAAAGGCCCAGACACATGCTCTGCACTGTTCTGACATGGCCCTCCTGTGGCATGCCAGGGTGCACCTGAAAAGATCAGCTCCTCGTAGACTGGGCTCTTTTTGTTAAGCTAAAACTAGAGACTTTGTCTTCACTAACAGGATTCAATGTAAACACAGCTGTTAGGAAACAACATCAGTGACTTCTCCTCCTCTGTTTATTTGGAGTTAGGAGGGCAGTTTTATTTGATTTCTTCTCAGAAAATTCTAGTAACTTCCTCCTCTGGACAAGAGGCAGCACAGTGATGCAGGTTGTGCACCAGCACCTGGGCATTACATGGCATTGCTCAAGGTCACATCCTCTCATGCAGAAACCTATCACTCCCCCACATACACATGCAACAGGCTTGTTATTAATACATCAGAGCTCCTTAAGCTCTCAGGATCCAGGCTCTGTCAGATTCCCAGCTCCTGACACTCCTCACAGGTCAGCATTGAAATGCTCACAGCAGCAGCCTGCTTGCACCTGCTGCTTCCCTCTTTCCCCCTCACCATCCTAGAGGCAGTGCTGGATTCAGCACTGCAATACAGGAACAAAAAGCACCTTTTTCCTTGGACCTAATGCTATGCCACTGCTGGGGATAAATGAGACAAGCTGTGAATGTGACCCTGTCGTGGTTTGAGGCCCCCCTCAAACAGTTCTGCACACCCCCCCCCTCTTTCTTCCCCAGTCCCGGGGAAATG
>JASSUY010010830.1:0-14834 GCA_032466535.1 Forpus xanthops
TTCCCATTTCCCCGGGACTGGGGAAGAAAGAGGGGGAGGTGCACAGAACTGTTTGAGGGGGGCCTCAAACTACGACATTGGCTTAGCAATCTTCTTTCTGCCTGTGAAAATCTGTCCAAGACACAAACTTACAGATCATTCAGGGCCAGCATGAAGCACAAGAGAGTGATTCCTTTTCTGAGCTTTGAAATTAGGCATTCAATTTTTCAGGCTCACTATTTGTGTCTCAAATAGCTGAAGTATTTTTTTGAGTGAATAGTTGGTTTATATTCGTTCAGTTCTACTTCAAGGAACTATATTTAAGATGTCTTCAAAAGTGCTAGAAAGGGTGGAGAAGGTGCATTTTTAATACAGTTTGAGAAGAGATCATTCTTTTTAGACTTTAGAAAAGTATGAGATTACAAGTAGTGGTGCTGTGTCATGCGCACCCTATGCATGGAATGAGGGCTAACTTCAGCAACAGCTAATTGCCTATTGTTGCTTTCGTATCTTAATTTTCTGGTTATGACAGTATTCTGAAAGCTCTGTAACTTACCTATTTATTTATTTTTATTTGCTGCCAGTCTAGACTTATGAATTATTGTTGTTTCTGAGGCTTGCAGAGAAAGCACAGTCTTCATCTTTCCTCCTCCCCCTTGCAGAAGGCCCACCTGGAGGAAACATTCTGTTGACAGCTGGCAGATAGACAAGGGAAAAACAAAGAAATCATGGAGACTTCAATTCAAATACAGTGTATCAGAAGACATCTGAAAGACAGGCTGGATGTCAGAGTTTGGTCTTCATCAGACCTTTTCTAGGAGGGAACACTTGCCTTTTTCATCATGGAAGGAGGCATGAAAACGTCTTGTCAGAAGTTTCCAGAGGCGTTAGTTTTCTCTTGTCCAAAACATGTGAAGCAATAACTATGTTAGCAAACCAACATCAACAGTTTTCAACTTATAAAGCAAAAAAAGGAAGCAACCAAAAAAACCTCAAATTCCCCAAACCTTACCTTAAGAAATTCTTAATCTACACAATACCTATTTGATGTGCTCCAGATAACTGAGTGTCATGGTTTAAGCCTCTCTAACTCACGCAGTTTTCTCTCTCATTCACTCGCCACTCTTTCTTCCCCAGTCCCGGGGGGATGTGGAGGAGAATCAAAAGAATGCAACTCCCATAGGTTGAGATAAGAACAGTTTAGTAACTAAGGCATAATACAAATCACTACTGCTACCCCCAATAATAATACAAGAGAAATACAAGGAAAGAGAATGCAACAGATCTTCACCTGATTCCTAGCCACGCCACACAGTGCACCCTCCATCACTTCATACCAAATCCGTCCACGCTGTGCACACCTCCTCTGCACCATCACCCTTACGGGTCTCTGCTCTCCTCTACATCCCAGACATGACATGCTGTGGTATGGAATACCTCTTTGGTCAGTTTGGGTCAGATGCCCTGTCTCTGCTGGCTCCCCCTCCTCCCTGGCAGAGCATGAGGCTCAGAAAGTCCTTGGCCAGCCTAAACATTCTAAACCATAACTATAAACACTGTTAAACAGGGGTTTTCACACTGTTCCCAAGCTGAAAACCAAAAATATAGTGCTGCACCAGCTACTACGAAAAAGAGAAAAATGACTGCTGCTGCTGAACCCATGCCACTGAGAAAATGAGAAGTATAGTTTGGTCTGTCTGAGTGTAATAAAAATGGATTTGTCAAGTATCTGACAGGGAGAGGGGATGAAAGGCATTTAGATATGGTATCTCAGGCCTTTATAAAGAGAAAGCAGTCCTCTTTACCTGTCCTCTCCACAGGAGGAAAAAGACCCTAAAAGGAAAAGAAAAGCAAAAGAATGAGTTAATGTTCACACCTGATAAAGAGAAGGGGTAATGAATAAGAGAATCATCAGGTTGGCCTGAAACATTTAATGTATGCATTTGGTTTACTATGCTTGAGACACATTATTGCTAGAAGGAACTAATTTCAAAAACAGCTGGACTGAGGAGACTCCAACCACTTTGTTTTCTCATACCTGCTAAACCCAGTCCTAGTTCAGTCACAGGCCTGGTGTACCAAACATATGACTACTCTCTAGTTAGATATTGCAGTATTGTTTAAACTCCTATTTTCTTCTGTAACTTGTTTAGGACTTCTGGGATTCATCAGGAGCAAAACTCCCCTCCTTCAGGGTAAGATTTTTTCTGTCACTATGACCAATGGTCTCATTGATTCAAACTGTAAATCAAGGTTTAATACAAAGGCCTTTCCCCCTGTACAAATGACATAAAGCTCGGGTGGATACAGCCATCATTTTTCTTTCCAAAATATTCCATGAAAATCTTCACTCTTTGCTTCCAAACCCTGATCTCAGTTACTAAACAAGCAATCAGACCCATGTCTAAAAGAGCAATATGTCTGTTATTATCTACCCTTAAACTGCAGTAAAAGACATTCCAAGATCAATCTGTAAACAGAGATCTCTCAGCCTCTGCTTTGCCAACTTGTAATTTCAGCACAGTGCTGACTTTTATCAAAAGCCATGCAACTGCACCTGATTTGAAAACTAATTTCTCTTACTGTCAGCCAGCATTATATTTGTAAACTTCAGTAGACCTACCAGTAAATATGTAGAGCTGGACTGCGAAGACAGTCTAATTCTAGTTTAAAATTCAAACCAAACTTAAGGTGAAACAGCTATATCTAGTTTAACACTAGCAATAACACATCAGCTCCTGCTGCCACTATTCCTCATTTTCCTTCTGCAGCTTTTAAGAAATAATCAGCAAACACACCTGTGAGCCTTCACTTTCCTGAATGTACTCCCTACCCATAATCATAAGATGGACAAATGTGTTTTCTGTGGGACTGAAGCTTATATGATAAGCTGTCATCATCCCTTTTCATGTAATATTTTTGCAGGTATTTGGACTAGACTTTAATAAAACTGAATTCTAACTATCCTAAGCCTTTCTTTGCTGCTTATAAAACAATTACTGTTGTAGTAATGGAAGTAAGGCCCCTGACATCTTTCATTAAGCTTTTCAGGATCTGGATCACACTTCACAAGAGGTGTGCGAAATGTAATAATTCATCAAACAGTGCATTGAACCATCATTCAGACTGTGTTCTGAAAGATAAATTAAGTATTCTTAACAGTCAAGCTGAAAAATGGTTGCTTCTACTTGAGCCACTCCTGGCTTCACCCTGGAATGATCTGTAGTACTGATCAGCCAACAAAGCCCTGAAATCTTGACCCTAAGATTCTGCTCTTGAACTTTGCTCTTTTATTAACTATAGTTAATATGGCTACACACCTGATAGGATCAGCAACTGAACATTACTGTTAGGTCTCATCATCTTCCTGTAAGATTCCTGGGAGAGATCATAAAACTGATTCTTTGATCTAAATTTTCCCTAAGCCTAACCTGGATTTAAAACATAAAATATAACTCATTAGAAACATTATTCAACTTTTTTTAAATTCATCACTTAAAACAGCTTTTCCAATTATAATACTAACCTGATTGTAATTCCAATCTGAGTTTTAAAGGTTTATGCTGCCAGTAGGAATAGTAACAAAAGATGAGTTCTCCTCTAGGCTCTATAGACAAGGATGCAGAAGTAACAAAACATAGCTCTTCAACCCATTCTTTCTCAATCCCTAATTTTTATCCCAGCTATTAATTGCAGTGAGAAGCAGCATACCTTTTCAGATCCCATTTACATTATGAGTTCCTAATCAATACCCCTCCAGGACTTTCAGAATCCAAGAGGAGAGGCAATTCTTCAGTTTACAATCTTCCAGTCCCATGCTAAAGCCCAGCCTTAAGCAAGACCAGGCAAACCTGTTAGCATCGAACTGTCAACAGAGAGTGGTGAATCTCTACAGCTGTCATCCTTCTTTTACTTGGAATTTCTAGGATTCATCATTTAACTGGCCGTAGAAGATGTGCTTTCACTAGCGCTCTTATCCAAGGTTTAATCTTGCAACTGACCTTTATCATGGATTAGTGAAACCAGCTTGTCCAAACTGGAACCTTAACCTATTCAGAGGTCATGTCTTATGTTGCCTTTCATCCAGACTATGAATACTGAGGTAGAATTTTATCCATAGAGATTTTCCAAAATTCATGAAAATTTTCAGACCATGATACTGAAATCTTACTCCAATTTTTAATTTTAGCAGCGGTCTTATCATTGATCAAATTTGTTTACTTAGTTTGTAACCTTCCCTTTCTTTAATTGCTTCATGCAGGCAACTTTTGCAGTGTGCAGAGACTTGGCAAGCAGGACACATCTTTGTAATGCTGAACGGATAATCCACACAATAGATGTCTAACATCAGTAAGCTACAGTGGTAAGGTCATGATCCTAATGAGACATCTCCCAAACCTTTGCCAACCAGTGCAAATGCAGGACTCTCTTTTTCCTTAAAATTGGATGGTCCTTGCTGTTTTCGAGTTTGCATCTTCAGGACTCTCTTTTTTCTTTTTCTTTAAGATTTTATACCTTTTTAGGTCAGTAATTTTATTTTCCCTCTAAAATTCCTGATCTGACAACTATTACTATTTGAGTAATTATACTCTTCAGATTATCCTTATATGATACTAACAAAAAGTTCTAAATATAATGAAAAACCAGGAATTCTTTCCACCCTTGTATCAACATTAAATCATTAGTTCTATTCATATAATTCTTCATCTTAAATATATATGAACCATCAGATAAAAAGATCTTTAACTTCTATTTGCCCATGTCTTAATTCGAATACAAACCATTAGAAAGAACAGACCAACCTTCAGAATAAGAATTCTAAACCAATTGGGACCAGGTCTTATCTTGCTCTTTGAACCAAAGAGGATCTAAAACTTGTTTAACTCATCTGAACACTAATTCCCGCCCAAACTGTTATCTAATCTAGGGGTGGTTCAGGTTACCTCACTGACAGCTTTTTAGTGCTGGCGTATAAGGACTTGGCCTTGCAGGAGTCCGCTGTAGAGACAAGTCAGCCCATTTTGCAAATCTTAAATCTTACCATAACTGTAATTTTAATCTCTGTTTCAGAGCATGTTTCTAAATTATTTATAAACCAAAAAAATAAGCCACAAGAGCTTGAAGGACAGGCTGCACATGCAAGAATTTGTCCCAGTGATATGTGAATCTGGAAAATCTGTGGATATTGCAAGCTTCACAAAAATCCACAAGTTATAGTTTGCAGTGCTGAAGTTCCGTCTCTTTTTCTGCTACCAGATAATGATACCTGCCAGTTAAATCTAGTAGAAAAGTTTTTTTAAAAAATACTATGATTCTCTTTCCTATAACAAATCTTACGCAGTCAGCTTTCTAAATTTGATAACTGATAGTAGTGGGATTACTGGAGACCATTTTTCTTGTTTTAAGAGATAGAATTTTAATTAAGAGATAGAAACCCACAAACATTACAAAAGTCTTGGCTGCCTTTTTAAAAAATAGAACAAATATAAGATAAAAGAACTGTATCCAAGAGCTTTTAACTCTCAAATAAAGGTCTTGTCATGCGAGAGAACTTGGTAAATAATAAAATTTTCTAATATCTAGTTTTCAGACAGCAATTTTATGGACTGTAATTAGTATAGAGTGCTGAAAAGTATTTCTCTCCCATGATACATTTCTGGGACATGTGCTTGTCCCATGACTGCTGAAAGTAACATAATATTTTTTCATGGAAAATAAAAGTCTTGTTTCCTTATTCCAAACAAAATAGTTTGAAATATATTTGGTTTGTAGTATATGTTTTAATTTTATTTCTTTACTCAAATATATTTGTATCTATAATGGCTAAATTAATAGCACGCATTATTGACCAAATAGTCAATAAATGAGGAATTGATAGGTTGTTTCTTCAAGAAGCTAAGCTGATGTGTCAAGTATAATTTTGATGCAATCCTATTTATATACAAGGAAGTGGATGAATTTCTGCTTTATGAATTAAAAAGTAACAAATAATGCCAGTTAATTTTCTTGTTCAGAAATACAACATGGTCTATAGCCAGTCCTAGTACTTTCTCTCTGCTTTCTTTCTCTCAGACTAGTGTTAACCACCAACTGTGCAGAAGGTCTGAGTCAGACAAACAATTTTTGCTTCCCTCCCTTCAATCAATTCAAATTCTTCTCACACAGCATAATCTAACCAGTAAATCAGTTGTGAGATAAGAACTGTTGGTGCTCCAAAATGCTCTGAAAACATAAACAGCTTTAAACCTAGCAGCTGTACCAGACTGCTGCTGTACCATGTTATAGGTTAGAAATATACAAATTAAATAATAAAGCAAAAGTAATGTTCTCAAATAGTTATTGCAGTTTGAGAGGAGTAAATAGTAAAAAAGTAAGACATTGTCTAGAAACTTGGGAAAGGCAAAACGTGACAATTAGCTAATAAAGACTTTTGCACTAACTAAAGGGTTTGTAGGGCCTGCCAGTGAGGGGCTTTCTGTGAGAAGGCAGATGTTTGAATATTTTGTATATAATAACATTGTGTAAACTGTGATATTTGCTCAAATTTATTTTTAATACTATCCTTTTTTTTTATGGCCCAATGAAGCCCAACAATAAGAATAAGCACAGCCTATGGACATTTCTCTAACTTCCCTGTTCATCTGCCTCAAAGATCTTACTTTTCTTTCCTGGCAATGGACATATCAAAGTCGCAATTTCTTGAGCTACTTGAATTGTAACAGAAATTAGGCTGAGAAGGAATAATGTAAGGTATTTATAGGTAGGCTCCTATTTAGCAGTGTGAAACTTAAAGAAATCAGCAGCTAATTTAAAGCCTTGTGTGCATGTGTGTGTTTAGGCATATAGAAATAAAAAACCCTATTAAATATGGCAAGTTGTTGCCTCCAAATATGGTTAAGTTGTTCACTTCCTATTTTTCTATTTTTAAACTTAACTACAAGTTAGTGCTAACAACACTAGTTAGTGTTAACAACAAGTGCTTATTAATCTATACAGCATAATATGAGCTTGTTATAACATGGTATCTAGTGTTTAGTTACAAGAAAACTAGCATATCTGCAAAAGGAAGAAATAATTTTGCACTGTGACAGTTTACTAACTTACTTTTTGTAGTCTGATATTGATACAGAGCAGTTAAACATGCAACCTTAACGAAAAAAAAAAAAAATCAACCATTCACTAAAAAAAGAAAGAGCAATAGCAAAACCAAACTTTTTGCTATTTATGTCTATAAAGAGGCATAAAGATTTATTTCTCAGGTATAACAGTGCTGTAGACACAGAAACATTGTCATATAGAAAAATAACTGATTTTTTTTAAAAAGACAAATCCACCAAAGCCAAAAAGAAATAGCTTAAACATATGTATGCTTTTGTTCAAGTTTCTCCATTTTAAAATGGAGGCATTGTGAATTCAGATGTAATTTATTGGCCCTAAAAATGGGACATGTAAGCTACCAAGATTGACATTTACTGTGTAATTCAAATTCCTATCTGTGCAAGAGAAGTGATCTTTATGTTACCTCTGGCATACAAAACGAAATAGCAATAAATTGAAGGTGACACCTCTTTTCAGATTAACTGAAAAAACCCTACTAGAAAACTCCCATTTCTTTCTAGACTGTGGTAATAAATATTCCTTGTTGACTATTTTATACAGTTCCTGTTCAAGATTTGTGATTAGTGAAATGATGTTATAAAGTATGTATATAAGATCATGTATTTTTCAGGTTTTTTTAGAGCTGGAGGAATATCTTCCATGAAGGCTTTTATGAAGCCCTTCTAGCAAGGGTATTTGTACCACAATAGCAAGGAGAGTGAGGAGAGGCTTCAGAAGCTGCAGAGTTTCTAGAAGGCCACAGGTCTCATAAGATGAACTGAAAAGAAAATGAGAAAAGGTTCAGTGCTTCTGTGTGTTTTTTGTTTGTTTGTTTGTTTTTAAAGTTGAACTACTACCTTATTCTCTTTAGAGAAACTTTCTGGTTTGAGAATTGGCATTTTCTTAGCAACCTAGAAAAGGAAAAAGTTGCAGCTGAAAGTGCTTTTGAAGAGAGTACTCCCTTCATTGTCCTCAGGCCTGATCCAAATCACGTTATTTTTCTCACAGTGCAATTCTCTGTCGTAAATGTTTTACTTTGTGGTACATGATATATCAAGCTAGGTGGTGTAAGTAATACATAATTACATGGAATATACTAGTAGACTGTAATGTTTACTCTACTCACTTAAACAGCAGTTGTATGCAGATACACTGCCTTATCAGTACAGTTTTTTTTTACCACCAGGATTTATCCTGAAAGTATATAGCTGTAGTAATTGTTGTCAGGTGTTCTAGAGATAAGTTTTGAAACATTTCTACCACGGCTATCATCTGAGACAAGTACTCACAAATTACCATGATTTAGTATGAACTTCTACTTAATCAAATTTTCCAAGGTCTCTGAGTTTTTTAAACTGCATTTTTCAAGCCCTTATATTTATGTCTGTGTAACATAGATCTCCCTGTCTTTGCATACTAATGTAAATCAAAAGTAACTTCATTAAAATGGTGGTAGATGAGCAGAAAATTATTCTGAGAAATGACTCTGCTATATAACTACATCACTTATTTTTTGATACATGCAAGGTATAGAACATGCCAGCACTATCTTAAATTGATGTCTATATTTTCACATGCCACTGCTGCTGAGAATAAACTTCTCTGCCATCTTCCACGTAGCATCATACACTAAGAAAGCAAATTGCTTGTAGTGGTATTGGCCAGCTGGTGTAGAAATATATAGTAATGTGTATTGCACAATAAGAATATGCTCCCAAAATGTAAGATTGGTGGAAGCTCACCTATTTGAACTTTGGCAAAACTCAGCCATGACCTGTTTCTATTGTTCCCAAGCCAATCTTCTGTCTAACTAATGCTTAGTGTAATGCTTATAATTCCCTGTGTTATAGCCTGGTCACAATGGGACAAAAACAGCAACAGAAAAGAAACTGAGGGAAAAAAAAAAAAAAACCAACAAAAATTCAGACACTTTGAAATTAATTTATTTTATCTTCCTAAGGAAGACCAGACTTCCCCAAATTTTAATATTTCCTGCTGTTCCAAAACACATGTATGACCTTAAAGTGGATGTTGAGAATACTTCTGTGTCTGTTGCTGAAAATCATTGCACTGGCAAGAAGATAGCAGTCATATATTTCTAGCTTTCAGGGCAAGCTGTGCAATGCTTAAGTAGAAGCCTGATAACAGCCATGGGCTGAGTAAGATGGCAGAGTTTAAAATGCTTTGATTTTAAACTACATACTTCCAGCACAATTTTTTTGAAAGTGGCAGGAACATATTTGGGTAATACATGCTCTGTGATGAACAACATAGCAAAGGGATGGCAGAGAATATCTGAAAAGAAAGAGGGTAGTCTTGTAACTGACATCATGAAGTAACTATTAGATACATTTCCAACTGCATCAAGAGTGTTTTCTAAAGTTTATGAAGTTTGAAATGCACCAGTTTTTTTCTCAGTCCAAAGAGATTAATTTCTCTGTGTTTCTATACTTTAGATTTGATAATGAAAGCAGTCCAGTAAGTGTGGGGAAGGTAACTGCATTGCTTCACATATCTCATGTAGAAAGAGGATTTTTTTTTCCCCATGAGGATGGATGGATGTGTGGAATTGTGTAGGTTTGCCTGAAAGATTCATCAAAACTGTAAAATTTGATAGGTGTAGTAATCACAGATTTATAAATGCAAATGTATGCACTTTTTACTAGGAGTAAAAATATCTTGAAATGAAACAAAACTATAAGAGCAATGCAGAAGTAAAAAAGATTAAGAAGTTTAATAAATAAGAACAATGCCTGTTTTTAAAATTTTGGTTCTTACATCAGGTATATAGAAGGGGTATGGTTCTGGAAAAAATGTTTTGTGCAAAGCCATGCACAAATTCATACAACACACTAAGGAGCCCATGTACATGAACCTCTTGCAGCATTATTACATTGTCATGCCCAAGACGGTGGACCTAATCTTTGCTATACGTGCATACTGTCTGTAACTACTGCTTGCATGAGTAGACTTGCATATAGTCAGCAAACAATATATCAACCAAGCCAGTGTGTCAAGCTTGTGAGGTGGATAGAATCTGTATTAACTAATAAGACATAAATTAATGAATCTCAGGCCTATGCACATGCGGTTTTACGATAGCTGTGCTACATTACCAATTCATCACTGTCTTCTCACATGGATGGTCACAGACACTTGTATCTTGTTTAAAAGACATACTAATACCTTTACAGTAGGGATTGTCTTCCTGTGTGAACAGTCCAGAGGGACTTTGGGCCTGCTTATAGTTACAACTGAATTAGAGAGCTGAGAACAATAACATCTCTGCTGAAATGACCGACTGGCTACTGCTGAATGTAGAGTTCTGCTTAGCTGCTTGTGTCTTCAGTGTGTAGTGATCATCAGCCCTACCTCTTCAGTGATGCATTGCTGTTTGACCTGTGGTTACAATATGGCTGGCCATGCAAAAACTGAAGATACACGGTAAAATTCTGGTCTTGCTGAGTTAGGCGAAAAACTTTGTCTGAAATAAACGGGGCCAAATGTTTGCACGGCAATCAGAAGCAAAGCACAGCACACTTGTTCCAGTCTTTCCTTGGATCTTTGGAGATTCCTTTAGATGGTTACTTTCCTGTTTGAATTGGACTGGCTAACTGGGTGTATATCTTTTTGGATGAAAAATTGTACAAAGTGGATTTCCTACAACTACATACACTGAGAAAACAGAGATGGTTTCTAACCTTGTTCATCCCTCTCAAATGTCACATTCTAGAGTTGACTAATTCCTCAGCTGAAGTATTTAGGTGTTTTCTCCATACTTAGGTTACAGGTAGACTATACTGTAAAGTCTTTTTGTTTTCATGACTCCTTACTATAGACTCAGATTTTAATCTCTGATATTTCCAAGCTTACCTAGTTTTGTGTTTCACCATTTCCATACTGGAAAGCCGTCTGAAAACAACACCTAAGATGAGTTACCATAAATGAAAATCAAAGTGAGCCAGTCACGTAGTCAGTGAGTTTCTTCTGTGTGTTAACTTTCCTTCCCTAATACACAGCAGAGAAAAGCTACTGCTCAAAAGTTCAATAGTACAATTTCATCCAATGGGAGTATGCACATCTGTTCTGAGAGGCTGTGCTAGTAAATAAACTTCACTCTCAATGAACTTATTTTATCCTATGTTCTTTCTAGAGGAATATATTTTTCTTCTTTCTGAAATATGAAAATGAACAGTGGTAGAAGGATGAAAAATCAAAAGCACTGATCCTCAGGATTTTTAGTTTAGTCTAATGCCTTTTCACATCCCTCTGTTCAGTTATGCACTAACAATATTAACTGCATGAACAAGTCCTCAAAAAGACTTGTTCAAAAAGGTCAAATGATTGTCTTGGCTGTAACACAATAGTACAGTCTAGGAGGAAGTAAAAGCCCTTTTGTTCTCCCTGAGTGACAGACACCTAACGTTTACCACTGGGGATTTCGAGTTATATTTCTCCTTGTGGCAAGACATATATGTGTCAGCATGCCAACCCCACCCCAGTACTCCATCAGGACTCACATAAATTTTGGATCCTGGTCTGCCAGCTGCACCTGCTCACGTCACATTCCAGTCATAATCCCTGTGAGCTTGTTGGCGATGGAAGTGGAAAAAGACTGCATGATCTGAATCTATTCCTTTTTCTAGTCAAGAAAAAAATGGACTAGTAGTGACCTTTTAATTTACAAGAGCATTCTGGAAAGAAAAGCAATGAAAAATCCCAGTGAACTAAGAATAAATGAAGGAAATCATAGGTTAATGACGAGCTGGAGAGTAGAGCTTCTAGAGCTGTTTAAATGCCAAGACAAAAGGGAAAGAAAGACCCTGACACTGAAAACAAGAGCAAGATGTGAGAAGAGAGATAAAAGAAGAATGAGTCTTGAGAAAGTGTGAAGGTGATGCAGGTAGAAGAGAACAGGTGGAAAAGGAGAAAAAAAGAAAAGGGAACCAAGAAAAAAATAGAAGAGAACAGAATGAAACATGTGGTTTAAGCCCAGTTGGCAATTCAGCCACGCAGTTGCTCACTCACTTCCCCCTTGTTCTCCCCCACTCCCAGAGAGACGGGGAGAAGAATTGAAAGAATTTAACTCCCATGAGTTAAGAGCAGTCCAGTAACTGAAGTATAACACAAACCACTACTGCTATTGCCAATAATAAAAATGAGAAGGAATATAACAAGGCAAGAGAATAGAACTGCTCATCGCCCACCAACAGATACCCAGCCTGACCTGAGCAGTGATCTAGCTGTTCTGGGTAACTGCCCCCAGTTTACATAGTGAGCATGACATGCTGCAGTATGGAATACCCCTTTGGTTAGTTTGGGTCAGGTGTCTTGTCTCTACTTCCTCCTGGCTTACCCTTCTCCCTGGCCGAGCATGAGACTCAGAAAGACTTTGATCAGAGTAAACATTACTGAGCAACAACTAAAAACATCAGTGTTATCAGCACAGTTCCCAGGCTGAAAGTCACAACCACAGCACTGCCCCAGCTACTAAGGAGAAACAATGTCTGCTACTGCTGAACCCAGGACAAATGGAAAAAAAAGAATGCAGGCAAAGAGTCAAAGTGAGCTGTACAGATTAGAATAGAGAAGGGGAGGAGTAAGAGAGGTGAAGGAAAGCTGAAGAGGATCACAGGGAAGTCATAAGGTCCATGTGCCTTCTGTTTTTAAGGGATAATGCTGAATTAGTACTGCCAAGACTGCATGAGAGAGGGGGAAGACAGTTCAAAGACCTGTGCATTGATAGGGTGCAAGAGCAACATGTGAACTCTTTGTGGCACATGAGGAGAAAAAAGACAGAATGTTGGTCCAAACTTATGACTTTGGAGGAATGCAGAGAGCTGCCAGAATAATAAATATGACCAGCAGCAGTAATTGAAAGTGCAGCTAAACATTCATGCTTAGTGTTTTATTTCTTTAGTGCACATTTACACACGACTGAAATCTTGGCCAAAAGAATCTAGACTTAGCTGACTGAAAAATATTCTGGAATATGTAATTTATTGCCATTTTTTTTACTGCAGAGAAATTGTTTATTTTAGGCAGTAGGGTTTAAATAATAATTTCTGACCTTCTGCCTTTGTGGAGTGGCTGTCACCATCTTAACATGAATGTTTCCTTTGATCTCCAGAGTGGCCTTTACTATGAAAGTGTTTACCGACGTGAGAACAGAGACTGACAGCTAATCCTTTTAATCCATCCCAAACCTGAACTTCAGTGATTGTTTGAACCTGCAACCTTCTTCTTTTGTCATGGACAAACGTTACTTGTCAAGTTTGGCCATGCTTGTGACCTGTTAAAGGTCTGCTGGCAGGCACTTTTCCAATTCTTCTGCCATTCCTTGTGTTTAGAATTTATTCCTCTGTGAAGAGCAAATCTTCATGATGAGATAGTAAAGAAAGACAGAAGCTTAATAGTAACCTTTGGTATAATTTACACATACTGGGAAATGCTTGCCTGGTAATTTTGCAAGCCTGTTCATGTAGAGTGTAGCAGTATGCTAGTATGGAGAACACACAAAATAGATTATAATTTTAAATTACTTGCTTATGGTTCCAGCAGTTGCTTATTTTTTTTTTCTGATTTGTTATCAGGAATATAACAAATAAATGTTACGAAATTGCTTAAGAAATAAATTACAACCCAAATGAAAGATTGGCAGCTTGTGAGGAAAGTGTGAGCCCAGCCATGGAAAGAATGTTACCGGTGGACTCATTTTGAAAGGTGACAGCTGCGGTAAAGTAAAAGGGACCTTTTAAAAAATGCTGAGGTAGTGCTCCAGCTGTGGCTCAGAGGGAAGTATGTTACCTACTGAGTTATGAGGAACACGTTGTTCATCATGCTATTTAAGGATGAGATTTTCTCTTTGTACTGTGAAAGAAGGGAGCAGAAGTAAAAAAGGTGTTGCCTTTCAAATGAATTACCATTGGTAGCCTGTGTTAAAATGGTCCAGTGGCCTTTGCCATCACATGAGGGAAAGGGTTCAGAAGAAGCTGTCATCTGCTTCATCCTATTTCATCTTCTGTTGTCTGCATCTCTGATCTATTAAAAACAGCTGACAGGATAGTTACATCTGGCACTCTGAAGCAATCTCTTGCCTTAAGTGTCTGCCTGACTTTAAGTGGTGAGCAAGTTCAATATACACAACGTGCTCATGAATCTTTGTCTTAATATATTTTGAGACTGTGGAAAAATGTATGTAAACAATGCTCAGAATGAGCTCGTACATGACAATATAGAAGCCATTTCACATACGTAAGCTAGAAGACTGCACATGTACTGCAGAGAATTTTGCTCCACATGTAAATTTCCACATTATTATTTTGAATACTGCTTGTAGCACATAAAAGCGCATTTTATAAAATAATATAGTAACTGGCTTATTTCAAACACAGTGTGCTTTTCCTCCTTTAAGTTTTTGTAAGATACTTTTTTCTATTAATGTGATATTCAGCCAGCAGGAACTTGAATTTTCTACAGATTTCTTAAAGTATTGTCACAATTCTTTATTTTGATTTTATTGTTAATTATGTTCTGGTGTCCTCAACATAAAAAGAACATGGAACTGTTGGAACAAGTGCAGAGGAGGGCCACGAGGATGATCCGGGGACTGGAGCACCTCCCCTATGAAGACAGGCTGGGAAAGTTGGGGCTGCTCATCCTGGAGAAGAGAAGGCTGCCTGGA
Organism: Forpus xanthops; assembly: GCA_032466535.1. NCBI lineage: Eukaryota > Metazoa > Chordata > Aves > Psittaciformes > Psittacidae > Forpus > Forpus xanthops. The sequence continues at coordinate 14,762 of JASSUY010010830.1, forward strand.
GACCTCCTAGCAGCCTTCCAGTATCTGAAGGGGGCCTATAGGGATGCTGGGGAGGGACTCTTCATGAGGGACT
>JASSUY010010830.1:14934-25398 GCA_032466535.1 Forpus xanthops
GAAGTTGTGAATGCTCCATCTCTGGCAGTGTTCAAGGCTGGGTTGGACATAGCCTTGGGTGGCATGGTTTAGTGGGATGTGTCCCTGCCCAGAGCAGGGGGGTTGGAATTAGATGATCTTGAGGTCCTTTCCAACCCTATCTATTCTATGATTCTATGTTAGCTATATTTATGGTTATGTTGATTCTTTAATCCAATATGTACTGATATCGAATTACTACTGCAGTGACAAAAATTAAATAGATAAAATTACTTCTTTGAATAACTTTATAAACCATCTATGTTCAAAAAAGACATCACAGACATCCAGACTTTAGCTCTTATGCATAAAGAATTGCAAAGATGCTGGATTCTCAAAAAATCCTCATCCAAGGATTACCATTAGAGTTTTCAAATTCAAACTATAAGCTACATGGTGCTTAGTATATAGACCCAGTTACTGAGTAGGATATTGAGCGTAGGGCTGCTGGAACAGAAGTATTTTGTAATAATAATATTATAATTAAACATTAATCATGAAGAGGTTTCAAAACTCCTCACCTAAGTTGCTCTATATTTACAGATGCTTAAACTATAATCCTTTTTTTTTTTTCTACTTCTATTGCATATTTTTGCTGAAAACTATTACTTGCCACCAGAGAGAGATATTTTAGTAATGGACTAATTATAGGTAACCTGTCCTCCTTTAATACACCATTTAACTAAGTTCAGAGTGTTGAGGGAAGCTGTGCAGAACATGGAGTCATAGAAAGGTTTTGGTTAGAAGAGACCTTAAAGATTATCTAGTCCCAGATACCCTGCCATGGTCAGGGACACCTGCCATTAGACCAGGTTGCAAGTCTCTCAGCTTGTCTTCACAGAAGAGGTGCTTCAGCGCACAGGGCAGCTTTGAGGCCTCCTCTGGACTTGCTACAGCAGGTCCAGGCTCCTCTTGTTTTGGGGCCCCAGAGCTGGATGCAGCACTCCAGGCAGCAAAGTAGAGGAGGAAAATCACCTCTTTCGACCTGCTGGTCACACTTCTTTTGATGCAGCCCAGTATATGGTTGACTTTCTGGGCTACAGATACTCATGTTGAGCTTCTTTCAACTGACACTCCCAATTATTTCTCCTCAGGGCTACTCTTAATCAGTTATTTCCACAGCCTGTATTTGTGCTTGGGATTGCCCTGACCCACATGTAGAACCTTGCATTTAGCCTTGATGAGGTATGAGCCCATCTTTCAAGCCTGGCAAGGTCCTTCTGGATGGCATCCCTTACCTCTGCCATGTTGACTGCACCATACAGCTTGGAGTCATCGGCAAACTTGCTGAGGGTGCACTCAATCCCACTCTCCTGTTGCTGACAAAGATATTAAACAACACTGGTCCCAATACTGACCACTGAAGAACACCACTTGCCACTGGTCTCCATTTGGACATCAAGCCATTGATCGTGACTATTTTTTTCAAACCTTTCAGCCAATTCATTATCCACTGAGTGGTCCATGCATCAAATCCATGCCTCAAATCCATGCCTCTCCACTTTAGAGACACACGCGTCATGCAGTACAGTGTCAAATGCTTTGCACAAGTCTATGTTAATGATGTCAGTCATTCTTCAGTTATCCACTAATGTTGTAACTCTGTCATATGCCACTAGATTCGTCAGACACGATTTGCACTTAGTAGAGCAATTTTGGCTATCATCAGCCACCTTATTTTTCATGTGCCTTACCATAGTTTCCAGAAGGATCTTCATGATCTTACCAGGTGCTGACTACAGTGTAGCTCTCCAGATATTCCTTCCTTCTCTTTTTAAAAATGAGGGTTATATTTCCCTTTTTCCGGTCAGTGGGAACTTCACTGGACTGCCATGATTTCTCAAATATGATGGATAATATCTTGGCCACTTCATCCACCAGTTTCTTCAGGACCCAAGGAAGTCTCTTGTCAGGTTCTGTAAACTTGTGCCCTCTCAGGTTCTTTAGATGGTCTCGAACCTATCACAGGCGTTCATTCTTTCAGTCTCTGCCTTTACGTTCTGTGACTTGGGCAATGTGGCTGAAGTACTTGCAGGTGAAGACTGAGGCAAAAAAGCCCTTGAGTACTTTGGCTTTTTCCATATGCTGGATAACCAGGTCTCCCATTTCCTTCTGGGAAGGAAGGCCCTTAATTTTTCTAGTCTTCCTTCTATTATCAATGTATCTCTAGAAGCTTTTCTTGTTGTCTTTTTTGTCCCTGGCCAGATTTAATTTTATCACAACTTCACTTTTTCTAACCTGATCCTTGGCAGCTCGGACAATTTCTTTGCTTTCCTCTCAGGATAGTTGTCATTGCTTCTACCTCTTGATTGCTTCAGTGGTGTTGCATATGTATATAAATATTGGAAAGTCATAGATGACACTGTAAAAGGGAGCTCAAATCAAGATCAAGAGTTCAAAATATTGTGCTGTTTAGACAACCTCTAGAATGACACTAGAGATTTGATTCCACTCGAAGTCATTCAGTGCTAGATTTAGACACCAATGTACAAATTTCTGTGTATCAGAGGAGGTCTTGGTAGAGATCTTAGCTTTATTGAGTTGTCTCAATGCAGATTGCTTTCACTATTTGAGACATTATATGGTTTTTGCTTGGCTTCAGCAGATTCTTTGTAAAGAAGGACATCCTATAGGTTCTGGAGCATATTTGCCAGACCTTAGAGAATTTCTCATCTACTCTGTGACATGTCAAATAACACTAAATGCTTGCCTTTAGACAACTGAATTTAAGTTCTGGGGTTGACCAGCTGAATTGCTCTTCAGAAACCACTACCAGCATCAACTGTAAGGGAAGGTTACACACTTAACGTTACATGTAGATACCTGTATGCAGAAACATATGTCTAGTTGTTTCATTTTTCAACACATAATACCCTTCATGTCAAAGATGACAGGAGGACAAAAATCTGTAATATACCCTGTTACAGCTGGCAGTGATTTGGGGAAAATCTGCAGACTGAAACGCTTGTATTAGAGCACACTTACTGAAGGACTCATAGGTAAGACTGTTTTGAGCTATATCTGGTGAGATAAATCCCTAACAGTTACTTCTTCTGTAGGTTACCTGTCCTGGCCTAAATAATAATAATGGTACCTCTCTGCTCTATGTGAATTGTCTGTTCTTGAGTAGTTTCAGATGATGATGTTGATGATGCAGTAAATCATTACATAGTCTAAGTCAATGCAAACAGAAATAAGCATTTAGACCCCTGTCTGAAATACAAGCTATAATTTTTCTGACAAAACTGAGATTAATTTTAGTTAAGTTGAAAATATATAGTGCAGATCTCTATTGCCTCGCTAGTCACCTTAGGTTCCTTTCAGAGTCAGCAAAAAGTAAAGCCAGCCCTGGGGTGCAATTCATCAAATCCTACTGCTGACATCTAAAATTGATAATACTCTAGAATTGCCTACAGGTCTTTGTGTGTTATAAAGAAAACATAGAGCAGTTAATTTAAAAATAGGCATCTATATTTCAATGGCTGAAATTCATTGAAATGAAATAATCTGCAACAGTTATCCTCTTTCAAGGGTGTTTCCCCATTGGGAAGGATACTAGAGACAATACTCTCTTTTCCCACAAGATTTAGTACTGTTTAGTAGGCTTATGTTTGCTTCTTCAATATGCAGACACCTTTAGGATTTATGCAGAGTATTAAATAGAGAACAAAGCACATTTTTGGCTTGTCAGAGATAGAAAACAAGAGGAGTCACTGGGTCAGAATTAACCTGGGAAAACAGTTACTGGAACCAGGGTGTCCCTGCTGTGTCATAGGGAAGAGGAAAACTCAATCATCCCTTGAAATAGAGCTTAAAACTGTGTCAGTCTTTCAGAATGCTTATCAACAGATTTGTGTCTGCTGGTACTGTAAAACACTGGCCTTGGTAATATGGTGCTTTACTGATTTTTCTACTTTAAAAGCGATGTGGTCTATGCTATTTCTATTTTATTTTAATGAAGACGTAAATCTTTGTCCCAGCATAACTTAGTAAAATGAAGTATGAGTAGCTGAACTTGCTGGGGTAGAACACTGTATTTCTATAAAGTGTTCATTCAATTTTGAAGAGCAACCTATTTTCTCTCAGATATGACACATGTAATTTTATTTTCAGTGTTTATACATTGTCTGTTCTTTTGACAAGTAGCAGGCAACATATAGTAAACTATGCTATTATGTTGTAAAAAAGTTGCCAGCTGAATATTTATAGAGACAAAGAACTTTGGATTAATTAGACCATATTTTCTATTTCACACAGAATTCTCAGAGTGAAGCTGAGAGACATTTGTTGCAAAGGGATTAAAGTGGTGCCAATTTGCTGTTTTCTGAGATGAGCAACAGCTGTTCATGTAGAAGAAGTGCAGTAGGTTAATAACTGTGTCAGTGGTACATTCATGTCACTGTTTTCTCTTTGAAGGGAATATTCATGCTAAAAAAATGACTACAAAGGACAAAATGACGGGTTCTATCTTTACTGCTATACAATAAGACTTCATTCAGTAGATGTGCTTAAGATTTTCTAATTGGCATGCCTACAGATTTCCCTGGTTATCTTTTTTTTTCACTTATTATACTCTGTAATAACAGTTCTATTGACCAATAAATGTCTTCAGGCATAGTCTCATTAATTTTAAATTCTGAGACAATAAAGATGGGTGAAACCTACTGATTAATATATCTGTAACTACCTGAACATTAAATACCATTTTTTTTTTATGATTCTTAAGGATGCAGAACCTAATTCAGCTTCTCTTTACTATGTTTTGATTTCAAAGGCCAATAGCAGTAAACTTAGCTTTTCTCTGGAATGTGCAGGTGTAACACTGAAGATACAGAAGGAACAGACCTGAGGAAGAAGAAAGAACCATTTTCAAAAAGTTTCCATAGAATAGCTGAGTTCTATATGTACCTGGCATGTGAGTTGCTGTTTGATATCAGGATTGCATTCAGATGCAGCAAGCTTCAAAGTCTGGTTTGCTCTCATAGTATAAAAGAACTCCTTTTTCACAGTGCATTGTGTATCTTGTGTTCATCTGTTCATGAGCAACGTCTCAGGTTTATTCAGTAACATGGGCTTTTTTTAGTTGAATATTTATTCTTACCTCTTCATATTCTTAACATTTATTCAGACATAAAATAGTACTCTTTTGACCAAAATGTGTTTTTTTATGTCAGTGCAGTTCATAAACTGCACCCTTTTTGGAGCTGCAACAGAAGTGGCCTATATTCTTCCACCTAGCATAATTTTCATGAAAATGAAGATGTAAAAGAGATTGAAGAAAATAATTTTAAGGCATAGGGATCTCATAAAAAGGGGAGGGAGATGAATAATAAGTGAGAAAACAATTTATACACAAAGATTGAGTTGGAGGCAACTGAGAAAAAATCAGAAAACAGATGTAAGTTCCAGTTGTTTAGAAAAAAAAGATAAAAAGAAAAATTTAGTCAGAAAAGTGATGAGTTTCTTTAAATAACACTAGGCTACACTGCTCTGAAAGGAAGCAGCAAAATCCTAAACTAATCCTGAGAAGGTGTAGTAGTTGAAAAAGAGAAAGGGGAGAGACTAAGAAAGCAGGTTAGTCTGTCTCTTTATTTCCTGCTCAGGTGCAACAGTCCATATGGCGAACATTTTTCAATCTTGCTGTAGTTCACAGCCTGTTGGGAAGTCACTTGTAGGGGAATCAGCATCTGGAGTGAACTGTTGAGAATTATGGGATATTTTGATGTCATTATGTAATACCATAAAATCATTTTGAGGTTGCCAGGGAAAGTCTTACCATGGATAAGAAAAAACTGAGGGAAGCAGATAGGAATACTTTGGCAAATATGCAATAGAGATAAAAAATTATTAGAAAGAAGAATTAAAAGGAAAGACAAGAGGAGCAGAGGCTAGAGCCAACTCCATTCAATTTGCTTTTTAAAAGATGTGAAAAGGTGTAGGTTTTTTTGGTGTTGGGTTGTTTTAGGTTTTTTGGTGTTTTTTTTTTTTTTTTGTGGACTTTTGCTATAAGAAGGGAAAGACTATTTCAACCTTTTGAAGAAATCATCAGTATTTATTTTGCTAAGAAATTGCATTCCAGTATGGTGAACAGTATCTTGTCTAGTTACCATTGCTTTGTCATTTCTCAAGTGTATTGTATTAATGGGTGTCCAGTATAAGGAGATTTAAAATAACAACAATATCAGTTGTAGGGCACCCAAGAGCAAATTGAATCCATATGCACAATTGGTTGGGATACTCAAAGGAGTGGGTAAAGCTTCCGGAGGAAGTATGGCAATGAATAACTGTACATGGAGGTAGATTCTTTTGATGATTCTATTGGGTTGGATTTACATGACAAGGTTTTGCTAGAAGGGGAGCTGCGAGGTTGGCTTCTGTGAGAAGACCCCAGAAGCTACTCTTGTGCTGGACCCGCTGCTGGCCAAAGCTGTCCAAAATCAGCAATGCTGATAGTGCCTCTGTGATAACATATTTAAGAAAGGGTAAAAATCACTACACAGCCACAATTGAGAGAGAGGGAGAAAATGTGCAACACTTACGCAGACCCCAAGGTCAGTGAAAAAAGAGGTGGAAAAGGTGCTTCAGGCACTGGAGCAAATTCCCCTGAAACCCATGAATCAGACCATGATGAGGCAGTATGTGCCCCTGCAGCCCGTGGAAGTCCACGGTGAAGCAAATATCCACCTGCAGCCTGCGGAGGACCCCACACTGGAGCAGCTGGATGTGCCCTGAATAGCGTTGCAGCCCATGGAGAGCCCATGATTGAGCAAGTTTGCAGGCAGGGTCTGTGACCCTATGGGGGACCCACATTGAAGCAATCCTTTCCTGAAGGATTGTTTTCTTGGAATGGACCCACGCTGGAGCAGTTCATGAAGAATTGCAATCTGTGGGAAGAACTCATGCCACAGAAATTTGCGAAGGACTGTCTCCCATGAGAGTGAATCCATGCTGGAGCAGGGGAAGAGTATGAGGAGGAAGGAGAAGCAGAGATAAAGCATTATGAACTTACTGCAGACCCATTTCCCTTCCCCTCTCACCTCTTAGAAAGGGAAGAAGAAAAAGGAGATGAGAGTGAAGTTGATCCTAGGAAGAAGGAGGCGTAGAGGAAGGTATATTTTAGATTTGTTTTCATTTCTCATTAACCTACCTTGATTAATTGGTAGTAAATTAAATTAATTTTCCACAACTCAAGTCTGTTTTGCCCATGACAGTAACTGGTGAGTGATCTTCCAGTACTTATCTTGCCCATGATCTTTCTATTGTATTTTCTCCTGCTGTTCTGGTAATGAAGGGAGGTGATAGAGCAGCTGCGGTGGGTAGCTGTCAGCCAGCAAAAGTCAACCCACCACAATGATAAAGGCAGAACATCCTCAGCATTGATTTAAGGTTGCAGAATGAATTCCCAGCCTGTGTTCCTTTGATCTTGTTTCCTCTCTGGTAAATACATAGCAGGAGTATTAAAACAGAACCAAATGAACAAAGAAAACCCACTCTTCTAAAAGTCAGTCTGCTAGAGAAAATGAAGGAGAAGACAGCTTCTCAAAATAGATACCTGTCACATGATTTAATTCTCTACATAAAAGTGCTTAAATACTCTGACAAAGGCTACATGACAATCAAAAGAATAGTCAGGCCAAGGTTATGAATTTGCTTTTCTCTCACCCAGAGGGAAAAATAGCCAGAAATGGTTTGTAACTGTACATGGATTATGAAACGGCAATGGAAGGAACCTGTGTGTCAAAACTACTTATGCTCCTTGTTTACAGGGATAGTCTGACACCAGGCATAGCTAGTCTGTATAATTACAGTAGTGATATTTTCCAGATGCAGGAACTCACTAGATTGAAGCTCTAAGGCAAATGGCTGCAAGAAAAGGTCCTTTCAGCAGATATTTGATTTTGCCAACATTGAGCTTCACCAAGCACACACGCTGCTTCTCGATATTGTAAGTGTGCAAGATTTACAATAATAAGGAAATTATTATTTCCTTATATTCCACTATATAAGGAATATATATCCACTATGATGTATTATACATATATAATATATATATCCACTATACATTCCATTTATATTCCACTAATAAGAAAATAAATTTTATTTCTTGCATTATGAGTTAGGTATGATGTAGCTAATAAATTACCTTCTTCCCCAGTTCCTGATGAAAAAAGGTAAATAATTTTGTAATTTTTAACCGATTTTAAATCTTACACCTGTGTACTGTTCATTATGGTCAATGAGATATCTGTTTTGATAAAATGGAACTAATAATCTATTTGTGCTACCTCATTACTAAGAGCTAGTTCAAAGGTTATGCTCCCTTAGAGATTTCGGAGGGCTGGTATTTAATAAAAATTATGATTTTTTTTTCATCATAGGATTTAAATGGATCTCATTTTCTTTCTCATCTTCCCCTTATTTTTCTGTTCTTATGCAGGAAGTGTGTACCATAATGGTTTAACAATAGAAGTGTTTTGCAGTAAGCAGGCTTCATGCTAAGTAAGTTTTATTCCCTTATATTAGCTCTTGGAAACTAGAACAGACACATCAGTGATTTTATATCATTCTCTGCAAGACAGGAAAGAAATGTACAATTATCACTGTAAGCAGCTTTAAAAGCTTCTCTCTTAACAAGAAAAAAAAGTAATATACATTGAAACTCAATTTCCTAAAAACTAAAGAATTTTCAGTTTCCATGCATGATGACATAATTTTTAATAATTAAAATGATTCTGAAGTTGCTGTTATAAACAATTCCAGAATATGATATTGTGATACAACTGTACCTTTCATGATTCACACAGAAATAAAAAAAGATAGCCCAATATTTTTTTACAGTTACAGATGGGTTGAAGTTGCTTTATGCCTCTTCTCCATTCAAATTCAGCATATTCTAGTTAAATGTGAATATGACATAGAAGCCTTGATAGGATTTTCTGCATTGTCTAGTTAATGAATTTCCACTATGAAAGGTTTTTAATATGTTTTTTAGTGAGTGAAGACTTGAGATATGATGTCTCCACTAAATAATTAGTGAAGATAATACTGTATGAAGTCAAAACTGCAACCTAAAGTAATAAACCACTCCATACCAGAAAAGAACTCTTTAGCAGAAATATTTCTTTAAGTGACTATATTGTCATGCATTCTTCAGGAACCTGCTCAGTAAGGTTCCATGGGATATAGCCCTAGAGGGCAGGGGGGAGCAAGACTGTTGGCTGATATTAAGAATCACCTGCTACAAACTCAGGAATGTTGAGTCCTGATTAGAAGAAAGTGCTGCAGGAGGGTCAGGAGACCTCCTTGGATGGATAAGGACAAGCTGAGGAAAATCTGAAAGAAAAAAGAAGCTTATAAAAGGTGGAAGCAAGGACAGGAAAGGTTACAGGGATGTTGTCTGGGAACTTAGGGACCAGGTTAGGAAAGTTAAGGCCCACTTAGAATTAAACTTGGCTAGGGATGAGAAAGATAACAGGAAGGGATTCTATAGTTACATTGCAAATAAAAGACGGATTAGGGACAGCATGGGCCATCTCCAGAAGCTATCAGGTGAGCTGGCTACCCTGGATTTGGAGAAGGCTGCAGTTCTTAATGACTTCTTTGCCTCAGTCTTCACTGGCAAATGCTCTGAATACACCACCCAAGTCTTGGAAGGCAGATGCAGAGACTGTGAGAATGGAGACCTGAGGCCCACTGTACAAGAGGATCTGGTTCAAGACTGTCATATGAACCTGAATGTGCAAAAGTCCATAGGACCTGATAGTATCCATACGTAGGTCTGGAAGGAGCTGGTAGATGAAGTTGCTAAGCCACTGTCCATCATATTTGAAAAATCATGACAGTCAGGAGAAGTTCCAGATAACTGGAGAAAGGGTAATATAACCCCCATTTTCAAGAAGGGGAAAATGGATGAGTCAGGGAACAACAGACCAGTCAGCCCCATCTCTGTACTTGGCAAAATCTTGGTGTGGATTGTCATGGAAGGCATACTGAGGCACATGAAAAACAACAAGGTACTTTGTGACAGCCAGCATGGCTTCACGAGGGGGAAATCCTGCCTGACCAATCTGATAGCCTTCCATGATGGAGCTACAGAACTGGTGGACAAGGATAGAGCAGTTGATGTCATCTACCTGGACTTGTGCAAACCGTTTGACACTGTCCTACATGACATCTACACAACAGTGTCACAGAATCATACACGACATCCACACATCCCACATGACAGCATCATAGAATCATAGAAGAGTTAGGGTTGGAAAGGACAGTAAGATTATCTAGTTCCAATCCCCCTGCCATTCGCAGGGACACGTCCCACTAAACCATGCCAACCAAGGCTATGTCCAAACCACCCTTGAACACTGCCAGAGATGGAGCATTCACAACTTCCCTGGGCAACCCATTCCAGTGCCTCACTACCCTCACAGTAAAGAATTTCTTCCTCAG